>JASDQU010882815.1:22440-44104 GCA_032191745.1 Picea mariana
TTATACTTTTTCTAGGTAACCTCTTTCCTTACTTTAGGAGTTTCTTGTTACAACCACTTAACCCTTTGACTAAGACTTGTAATTGTTTAGGGTTTCTTACCCAGTCTTTGGGGCTTCCAACTTCATGAGGAAATAACTCTTCAATCATGAGGAACCATGTGGCATACCACCTATCAACGAAAATGGAATGACGAGGACTATCCATCCATGAGTGTGTTACCTGCATTTACATTATCCTTAATGTCCTTATTCCTCAAATAACTTTGGGTCTCATGACCACACCTTCGGGGCTTCATATAGACTTCATCAAGTGCACCCATCACACATGTTGACATCAATTACAACTAACTTACTATCAATATAGATCACAACTCTGGGGTATATTGAACGCTCCAAGGGTTGAAATCAATGACAACCAACTGTCCAACATCACCATTAAGTACACATTTCCATTGCCAATATTGGATGAGTTGATGGATTTCTTTAATAGAGTAAGATAGTTTTTGAAGACTAATTTGAAGAGTGGGTATTTCCATATCACAATCAAAGAGAGTGATGAGTATAAGGAAACCTTCAAGAGGAAAGAAACACTATATGAGTGGCTTGTGATTCCATTTGTATTGACAAATGCACAAAGTACATTCATGAAGTTTTTGATTGAATTTCTGAAATCATACTTCGGTAATTTTGTAGTTGTATATTTTGGATGAAATACTTGTGTTCAACATAACAAAAGAGAAGCATTTGATGCACTTGATATAGGCATTGGAGTAGCTTAAGAAGGATAAGTTGAAAAATATGAAGAAGTGTTTGTTTTTGCAGGAGGATCTAGTGTACTTGGGATTCATGGTATCTCAAGAATAGATGAAGATGGACCTAGAAAAGGTGAAGGCCAAAATTGAATGGCCAACTCGAAGAATTGTGTTTAAGGTAATGGGTTTTCAAGGGGTAGTTTTATTTTACAAAAAGTTCACCATAAACTTTACTGGGATATGTGCACCAATAACAAAGTGTATGAAGGGAATTTTCTAGTGGAATGCAATAGAGGATGGAAGTTTTGAATTGATGAAGATGAAAATGACCGAACAATCGATGTTGGCATTATCATATTTCAAGAAGGTATTCCAAGTTGACTTTGATGCAAGTGGAGCAACAATAGGAGCAATTTTAAGCTAGGGAAGTAAACCTATTGCATTCTTTAATGAAAAATCAAATGAAGCTTAGATAAAGTATTCAATTTATGGTTAATTCTATTCTATTGTGCAAGTGTTGAAGAAATAAAGGCATTATTTTTTTTTCCCAAAGAAATTGTTTTATGTATTGACCATCAAGCATTGCAATTAATAAATACCTTGGTGAAGTTGAGTTAGTGGCACACAAATTCGGTGGAATGCTAGTGATATGATATAGGAAGGTGGGGATGACAACAAGTCCACATGACCCTTATGGGATAGGATACACACACTTTAAAGATTTGTGTTTTTGTGTTGTGACATAGATTGGGGAAATCAAACAAGGTTGGAGATGCCTTGAACAAAAGACTGCATTGTTGACTACCATGAGTGTGGAGGTGGTATAATTGGAACATATGAGGGAGTTGCATGAGAGTGACACATATTTTGTAGTAGCATAAATAGCATGTAAGGATCCTTGGTGTGGTGATAGGAACCCTTACTTGGAGCATTTTATGAAAAAAATATTCTTTTAATAAATTAGTATTTGTGCATCCAAATAGGATCAATGAGGGAGAGCGTTATAAGATAATTGCACAGTGGTGGTTTAGGAGGGAATTAGTAGAGGAGAGATATTGTTGATTGAGAGTAGCTAGAGTTGCGAAGAATTGAATTTTTTGTTGCAAGGTATGTCAACATGCCAAATGAAGAATCTAGAATACAAGGTTGTATAAACCTTTTCCATAACCTTGGAATCCATGGGTAGATTTGAGAATGGATTTTGTCCATGGATTTAAAAGAATGCGAAAACATAATGATTCTATATTCATAGTTGTTGATAGATTTCCTAAAATCACTCATTTCATTCAATGTATGAAGACTCGTGATGTAATAAATGTAGTAGTGTTGTTTTTCAAAGAAGTGTTGAGGTTGCATGGATTGTCAAGGATTATCACTTATGGCATAGATAGTAAATTTCTTGGTCATATTTGGAGGAAATTGTGGATGAACATGTGGAACATATTTGAATTTAATTAAACCTACCATATACATACAAATGGGATTACCAAGATAGGGAATAAGAGTTTGGGTGACCTTCTACATATGCATGGTTGGAGAGAATCCTAGATAATGGGATATGGTATTAGCACAAGGTAAATTTGCATACAATAATATAGTGAACAAGTCTATGGGAAGAACACCATTCTAGAGAGTGTATGAAAGAGAGCTCAAGGGAATTAAAAATTTGGTGAATTTTCAAGATGAAATCATGAAGAATGGTACCTATGGCTTTTATTTGGTCAGTCAACTCTATACTGCAATATATGTGCATTAATTAGTCAACATTTCATTCTCTCATTGAAAGAATATTCTCGTCGACATATACAACTTATTTGGTCATCTTTCTATCTCCACGTTGGTCATACGAGCTTTCTTTAAGTCTACATTGTGGTGCTCATTTAGACTTGTATTACATACTTTCTCTAGCATGTAATTAAATTTACTTCAGTACTTTGTTGAATAAGCCCTTAAATGAAATGCACCAATAGTCAAATATGGGAGATTTATTTTCTCTTGAGTCAAACACACCACTTTTATCCTTGAATTATTTTTGACATCATATGAACTCCCAATAATATTTTATATTCCAACATAAGTATTTTTCCAGAGCACAGTAACCAACATCAAATTCATCTTACTATATTACAAAATTTCTTTAGTAGAGAAGGTGAGATTTCTTCCATAAATATTCCCACAAGCATCATCATATTCTTCAATCCTCTATATGGAATATGATCATCCAAGTGAGTCCTTAGAGAATGGATTATTTATCAAACATACTAATCATTCTTCATTACTTCCTCTCACAACCATCAACAAGGGTAGAATAAATGTTCTTTTAACGATGAGCAATTGTTGTAGAAAATTTTCTCATCTCATAATTTCTTCTCATCTTTTATATGGAATATTCTCTTGTGTTATTTTCACCAACCAGGAAGAAGTCCACTCCAATATTCTCTTCAACCTAATACCATTCTCACAATGGAAACATTTCCAAAGTGTTGAAACCCTAACTTCAATAGCACTGCATTTGAATATTATTTTTTTGATCCCGCGACAATGTCCATTTTTTATTCTTATGATGTATTTAATGAACTATGTGTATTGATATATTATGGAGGATGTATATCCTTAGTTTTGAGATCTACCATTTGAAGTATTATTTGATTGTTTATCATATTTTATCCTTAATAGTCAAGCAAGTTATGGTATTAAGGTTACATTATTTTATGCCCATCTTATAACCCTTTTCCATTTCATAAAAGGCTCTTATGATTCATAAATGTTTTTCTAATTGTAAGATAATTTTATTTCTTTAATTAGCTTATTTGAGTGGTTTCTACATGCATTTTGATCCATAAAAAAGGGAGTTATAACCCATTTACTTCACCAACATGGGTACTTTTCATAAATAAATTTTTGATCTTTGTTTCTCTGTCATGTACAAAGATCTTTGTTCTCAGAATGATATCAATTTATCTACCTTTAGAATTTATTATGAGGACCATTCTTGGTGTATTTCAGAGTAAAAAATCCTCTTTCTACTATTCTCTAGTAGCATGAAGGGATGCTCCTATTTGCAATGTTATATTTCCATACAAATTATTTCACTTGCACCACATATTATAAAATTCAACCACAACAAATCTACTTGGACTAAACCTATCTCGACCACTTCATTAACTAATCCACTAGAAACCAAATGATTGTTACTTCTTAATTCATAAAGAAAAGATTGTTCCAAATGTTATCAGAGCAGGTTCCTTTAGGAATAGGTTTAAACACTAGAAGGTAGATCACAGAGAGAAACAATATGTATAAAAATGGAATACCACAGTTTGATGGAAAAAACTATGCATTTTGGAGAACAAGGATGAAAAGATATATACAAGCACATGGATTTGAGGTTTGGAAATCATTAGTAGATGGATATAAATAAGCTGTCGTTCCTCCAACAAATGACAATGGAAGGAAAATCAACCTAAATAATTTGAAATAAAAAATGATATCCTTAATGGTATGATTGTTTCAATATATGTCAAAGTTATGCATTGCAACTCCACAAAGGAGATTTGGGACAAATTTCAGAATGTTTATGAAGGAGAAACAAAAGTCAAGGAAACAAAGCTTCAAAATTACAGAGGTCAATTTGAATTGAAGATGAAGGAAGATGAAAATATTGCAACCTACTTTTTACAAGTCGATGAAACAGTGAATGCAATTAGAGGATTGGGAGAAGAAGTTTATGAATCTATAATTGTCCAAAAGGTACTAAGATCTCTTCCAATGATATTTGATCCTAAGATCTCAACACTAGAAGAAAGAACAGATCTAGATTCAATAAGCATGGATAAGCTACATGGAATATTCATAGCCTATGAAATGAGAAATGAACAAGAGAATCCAGTTACAAAACAAGAAACATTCAAAGCATCCAAGAAGTCAAAGAAAAAGGGAAAGAAAAAGGCAAAGTCAGATAGAATAAATAGTGACATCTCAGAAGACAATGAAGAAGTAGCCAACTTCGTTAGAATACTGAAAAAGGGAACCTATGGAAAATATAGAGGTAAGCTTCCATTGATTTGTTTTAATTGTGATGGTATTGGTCATTTTTCTAAAAACTGTCCCCATAAGAAAAATAAAATGAATGAAGAAGATGATTTGAATAACAAACAAATATACAAAGGTAAAAGAACCAAAATGATATTTCTCAAGAAAATATTTTTCACCAAAGAAGACAACACCTCATCAGACGAAGATGAAGTCAGTGAAAGTGATACAGAAACGAATCTATTCATGGTAGTAGAATATTCCAAAGAAGAAGGCACCGAAGAAGAATATGAAGAGGCAAAAGTTGACTACAAAGAAGAAATACTGAGTGCAATAGAATTTGTAAAAAGCGAAAAGAAGAAAAATAAGTCACTATAGGCAGAATTGAAAAGAAAAGAGGAAACTCAAAATTCAAACTCTCAAGAACTAGAGCATATGATCACTAAATTAAAAATCCAAGTTAAATAATACAAAAGAATTGAATAAGCACTCAAAGAACGGTTTGAAGAAAAAGACATGATCATTGAAGGCTTGGAAACAAAGATTGACACATTGAGAAAAGACCTTCAAAAGAAAAACATGCAGAATAGCTCAAAAGTTTTGGACGATATTATTAGCAATCAAAGGCCAAATCATAACAAGTTTGGACTTGGATACAAATAGATAGAAAAAGGATCAAGCTCCAAAAAAACAGATCAAGAAACACAACCAAGAAGCTATGTAGAGACAGTCAGAGGAGACAAGAAGTTTTACAAGGAATATCACAAAGACACCCCTACACCCAGAAGATTCAGATCTCATAATCAACGATAGTCAGAAACAAGAATGCCTCAAGAAGAAGAAGGGTTCATAAGAGTAACTCATTTTAGAATATCTACAACTCCTAGGTATCAATCTATCTTTCTTGGTTTATGTTATTCATGTAACAATTTTGGACATAAGGTTGTGAATTGCAGAGCTAATAAAAAGAATAGAGACAAACATGAAAGTTATGCATGAAATGATTATTCAAGAAGGCATAATGAAACACAGAACATAAACTACAACATATTTGAATTCTTGAGTGCTGAGATGGAATGATACAAGTGAAAAAACTTTGGACACATGGATAAAGATTTGAGAATGATAGTTCCTCCAAGAGAATCACAACATAATGACAACAATCACATATAGAAACCTCAAAGAATATGGATGAGAAAGTAGAATCAGTTTAACAATGAAGAATGAACACTTTCTCTACAAGCTAAACATAAGAAATGTGGTTGGTATGTTGACAATGGCTGCTCAAAGCACATGACAGGTGATGAGGACATGTTTCTAACCTTGAGAAAGGGAAGAGACGGATCAATCTCCTTTGGAAATGACGACTCAGCTAGAATCATTGGAAGAGGCACAGTCAGAATTGGAAACAAGGATACTGAGGCAGAAAAGTGTTCTACTAGTCGAATATATGAAACATAATCTTCTAAGTTTAATTCAAATGTGTGACCAATTTCATAGACTTGTGTTTGATTCACAGAAGTGAAAGATAAGAAAAGTAGGTTCAAGAATTTCTGTTCTAAGACTTTTGCGATTATTGTTTTGTTCAGAGAGAGATTTCGGATCCATCGCATAGGTTTTGTGAAGAAAATAAAACCTATGCGATGGATCCGGAAGGTTCAAGAATATTGGTTGCAACAGTTGTAAGAACTTCAACAAACATATATGTATTAAGTGAAATTGGAAATGAAAATGTTGTCTAGCAAAGGAAGATGAAGTTTGGCTATGAACACAAGAATGGGTCACATAAAATTTGATAACCTTGTCAAAGTCAACAAAAAGGAAGCAGTCAGAGAAATTCCCCAGATCATGAAGCCAACCAATACCTTATGCAAGCATTTTCAACAAGGAAAGCAAACAAAGACCAAGTTCAAATCAAAGGAATACTCCACAACAAGACCGGTGGAAATTATGCATACTGATCTATTTGGGCCAACTAGAATGAAGGGTTTAAAAGGTGAGCAATATTTTATGTTATTGGTTGATGATTATACAAGGATAAATACAGTTTTTTTCTCAGGAAGAAGTCAGAAGCATTTGAGAATTTCAATATATACAAGGAAATGGTTGAAAATGAATCGATTCAAAAATCAAATGTTTGAGATATGATAATGGAGGAGAGTTTACTTAGGAATTTATGGATTTCTGCAGCAAGCATGGGATAAAAAGGCAATTCTCCGTTGCTAGGAMACCACAACAGAATGGAGTTGTCAAAAGGAAGAACATGATAGTACATGAAATGGATCAAACTATGTTAATGGATTCCAAGTTGACAGACGTCTTTTGGGCACATGTAGTGAATACAACTGTTCATATTCAAAACAGAGTAATGCTCATAAACAAYAGTGATAAAAATCCCTATGAGCTATGGAAAGGAAGACCAGTGAATGTGAAGCACTTTAGATTTTTTGGAAGCAAATGCTACATCAAAAGAGAAGATGGAAGACTGAGAAAGTTTGATTCTCGTGTGGACAAAGGAATACTTGTTGGGTATTCGAGCACAAGGAAAATGTACAAATATTTCAATCTAAGGCTCAAAAAAGTTGTGGAAAACATCAATGTGATGGTTGATGAGACAAGTGGACAAAAAATAAAGGAAGAAGAAAATGATTCAATGGAACAGGTTCATGAAGAAGAAGTAAAGGATGAAGAAGTAGTAGAAGGGGAAGATGAAGAAGACTAGTTAGAAGCAAAAGAGCAAGAACAAAAATATATTCAAGTACCTCCAAAGACACATAGAAAATGAATACAAAATAATAATCCGTTAGATCAGATTATCGAGAACAA
This sequence comes from Picea mariana, assembly GCA_032191745.1. Classification (NCBI taxonomy): domain Eukaryota; kingdom Viridiplantae; phylum Streptophyta; class Pinopsida; order Pinales; family Pinaceae; genus Picea; species Picea mariana. Next base: position 30,051 of record JASDQU010882815.1, read on the forward strand.
AGATGTAGGAGTTGAGACTAGAAGACGAATTCGTTCACCAAAACATCTACACCTAGCAGTCTTATCCTTGATTGAGCCAAGCAACTTTGAAGAAGCTAGTAAGGATGAGTTCTGGATAAAATCCATGGCTGAAGAGTTGGATCAGATAGAGAAGAATGACACTTGGGAATTGGTTCCAAGACTAGGGTACAAGAATGTGATCAACACAAAGTGGGTCTTCAGAAACAAATTGAATGAAGATGGACAGGTTAGCAAAAACAAATCTAGATTGGTATGTAAAGGATATGCTTAGGTTGAAGGTATCAATTTATAAGATACGTTTTCACCAACTTACAAAATGGAAGCAATCATATTGATCCTTGATTATGCATTCTCCAAGAATATTAAAGTTTATCAGATGGACATGAAATCAACGTTTTTGAATGGGGAACTAGAAGAAGAAGTCTACATTGAGCAACCAGAAGGATTTCAGTTGTCAGAGAATGAAAATTATGTTTGCAGATTGAAGAAGGCCTTGTATGGTCTCAAATAGGCCCCCAGAGCATGGCATTCCAGACTGGACAAATATCTACAACAATAAGGTTTCATGAAAGGAAATGCAAACAACAACCTCTACATCAAGGTAAATCAAGATAGTATTTTGTTAATTGAAGTTTATGTTGATGATATTATTTTTGGAAGTGATGATGACAGGATGAGCCATAAATTTTAAAAGGATATGAAAAATGAATTTGAAATGTCATTACTTGGAGAATTATCCTTCTTCTTGGGCCTTCAAATATGTTAAAGAAACTAAGGCATTTCTATTTCTAAAACCAAGTATATAAGAGAAATGCTAAAAGGGTTCGGAATGGAAGCTTGCAAACCAATCAATACTCTTATGTAGACTAGTTGTAAGTTAAGTAAATATTATGATTCAAAGTCAATAGATCAGAGGAAGTACAGGTCAATGATTGGCAACTTACTTTATGTGACAACATCTAGACCAGATGTAATGCAGACAATTGGACATGTGGCACAATTTCGAGCATCACCAAAGGAATCACATGTTCTAGTAGTAAATAGGATATTTAGATATCTCAAGGGTATAGAAGAGTTTGGATTATGGTATCCAAAAGGAAAGGATCTATCACTTATTTCCTACACATATGCAGATTGGGCAAGTTGCATTGATGACCGAAGAAGTAAAAGTGGAGCAACGTTCTACTTGGGTGAGTGTTTGGTATCTTGGCTAATCAATAAATAGTCATTAGTATCATTGTCTACAACCTAAGAAAAGTATATTTCAACAACAACATGTTGTACACATGTTATAAGAATGAAAAAAAAATTGACAGATATACAGGTTGACTATGATGAGCCCATTCTGATCTATTGTTATAATAAAAGCACCATCAGTATCTCAAAGAATCCAGTGATGCACTCCAAGACAAATCACATTCCAATCAAGTATCATTTTCTATGGGAACATGTTGTAGAGAAGAAAATTTGAGTTGAGTATGTTGGGATCAAATAAAAAAATTGCATACATATTTATAAAACCACTTCCAAGGGAATCCTTTGAGTATCTTCATCAGAAACTTGCTATAGTTTCTTCCCCACAATGGATTTTGAATGCTATTATTATATGTCTTAGATTTACATGAGGAAGCATCATAAAGAGGACAGTTTAGTTTGGGGTGAGTTCATTCAGGGGGAGTAGTGAAGCATTTTACAATGTGGTATTAAAGAACTATGTTGTTGATTAATTGGGTTGGTTGTCATTGATGTCAATCCTTGAAGCAAGTCTGGTAGCAATTTACAGTAGCCCCAAAAGTATGATTAATGGACTCACTTTTGTTTGAGGTATAAAGGTATGAATATCAATGCATTTGCATGTAATACTATTCTATATGGATATTACATGTCATTCCATTTCTGGTGATATGTGGAACGTCTCATAACTCCTCACGGTTAGAGAGTTATGGCCTTGTGAAGTTGGAGAACCCTCATGAGTTATCTAGAAGCCCCTACAAGGTCAAAGAAGTCAATTTATTCTAGAAACTCCTAGAATAAGTTTACTAAGTCAAAATGGTTGTAACTAGGAGTTAATCATGAGTTAAGTTATTGCAAAAAGAAAATAATTAAAAATAAATTAGTTGCAACAAGAAGTGGTGAATTTATTATTTGTGGATAAAGTGGTTGTAAGTGGACAAAGTGGTTAGAAGCCGGTTATCCCTAAAAGAAGGAAGTTGGGTAAAGTTAGTTAGAAGGTAACCCCTTGATGAATCTACTTGGAGAGTATAAATAAGAGAGAAAGGGTCTCCTATTAACACCTATTGAGCACATTGAATATCTATTATTTTGTAATTGCAGGTACGTATTGATACATCTGAAGTTACGCAAGTATGAGGTAACAAAAAGGGTTGACAACGAAAGTTTAGGAGTTGCAAAAATACTGAAAAAAACCTAGTTTTTGAGGTGTATGCAGGTTGTAGTGGAGGAAGTTGCATACATACGTGGGTTGGTATTTAAGAAGGGTGCATACATATGTCTGTTGAAGAATAAGAGGTCATGTATAGTTGGGAAAATCCATGAAAGCTTGAGTTGCAGAGGGTGCCAAGTTCTTGGAGTCTAAAATCAATTTCTTAGGAAGGTCTACAATGATCAGGTACAACAGATTTATCTACAGGTTCAAAAGGTATGTCATATTCTTATGTGTAGTTGGATATTGTTGTCTACATGAGCTATGGTTATGGGAGTTTTAGGATTTTCCCTAGAGAGGCTATTGGTTGTATGACACTTATTGTATGAGCTAGATCTATAGAAATACAACACTGGTATAGTTGGTATTAATTATTATTACATATTTTTGGGTTGAGTGTTGAGGCATATCTTGTGTTTCTTGGTACAAGGTTGAGGGTTTTTGGTTGTGCCGTGTTGGTGAAGTTATTGGTGTAGTTTGAGGCTTCATATCAATGATGGTTTGATGTCTAGTCCATGTGAGGGTTATTATACTTTATCATGATTGTATACACATGTATGGCACATGACTAGAGAGATATAGATGAAATTGGTTAAGGGATATGTATGATGATGTATGCATAGGGAACAACTATATATTGGACACAGTGACATGTTATAGGTTGATGTGACAGAYGAAAAAAAGTGTCTTAGTTTTAGAAAAAGTGAAAACCATGGCTTTCTGAAGGTGTACGTAGGCTGCAGTATAGACATGATGCGTACATATGCAAGCTACAATATGGTATGGTCATGTACATACCCGATATGCAACATATATGTCRTGTACATGTTGGTATTTTTTGGTACATACTGACTTCTGGTACAGGTTGATTACAAGCTATTGGTATAGGTTGGTTACAGGTTGTTGGCACATATTGGTATAGGTTTACAGTGGTATTTATCACAGTGACAGTGTGGTGGTGGTTTCATCATTTATTTGACACTTACATTTCAGGGTGGTTGGATGGGGAAAGGATAGGTGGTTGTAGTCACCTTCCATTTGTATCTGGAGAACATAGGGGGTTGTGGCCTCCTTCTGGTTGTAGTCAAAGAATTGGGGAGTTGGAGCTTCCCTCAGGTTGTAGCTTGAAAATATAGGGGGTTGGAGCCTCCTTCCAGTTGTAGCTGGAAAAAAAAAGAAGTTTGTTCTTCCAATGAATGTAATTCTTAAAGACATATAATAAAAATAATTTCATGGTTTTCTCTCACATTGGGTTTCCATCTAAAAATACTGGTGTACTGTGTATGTGTATTATTTCTCATTGTTCATGGTTAATTTATTCTACACTTGTTGAATGATAATGGTAAATTGATCATAAAGATAAACAACACTTATTTACTGTGGTTAAAAAGGATTAAAAATCTCTATTACTGATTCACCCCCCCTCTGATTAATCCAACACTAAACTATGCTCAAGAGAGGAATACTTTGCTCAAAGGAAACATTACCCAATTTGTGATATATAAATATTTTCAAATGAAGTATGGAATTATATATGACATTCAGAATGATCCAGGTGGATATCGTTTTCCACCCACCTCTTCTAATGACTCATCACAGTTCTCCAGCCTGGCCATTTTTGTTGTGATTTTCGATTCCTAAACTTTCAAGGTTGTTTTGAGGCCCTAAACAATGTTTTTTGGCCATTCGGGGGCTAAGGTTACCATGGCATTCCCAGGCCATGAAAATAATTGTAATTTTATAGTAGATCATTCCAATGAGCTACTAAACACCCCAAATGAATATTGTATACAAAATTTGCACTCCCAAGAAGTTGACGCATCAAGTAACCACCTTGAGGCCTGCAAACCTTTTGGCGCTTCACCTCTTAGGGTTAGGGTTTTGAACCTTTTGGGTTCTTGATTTATGGCAAAAGGACATTATTGCGGCCCATTGTATTATCTTTTTGTTAGTGAGCATGATAAATATCTCTTTCTCTTCAGAAACAAGCTACCACCATTCTAGCCAGTTGTGTTATACAATATTCTACTATTTTAGTCATTAATAGAAGTTAGGTTTTCACTGTACTACTCTGCTCTCTGCTATATTTTATGTGTGCTTCATTTCATTCTCAATATAATATATATATCAATGGTATCATAGAAATATAATCCTTGTTATTTCTTGGTGCATGTCCCTAATGAGGTCAAGGTATAAAGAGTAGGGTATCGAGCTAGTTTCAGTTAGTGATGGTCTCTTTCACTGGCCCAAGAAACCTCCCATGGTGGAAGAAAAGAGAGATGAAAGAGTAGGATATATTGTCAAGATGTCTCTTGAGGAAATACTCTCGTGAAAATGGAATGAGATGATGGATAACCTCACCCAGATCCTTCGATGATTGTCGATGGAAAGCGAGGCAACTTCAAGAAGCAACCATTTCGGAGGTGTGACACCCTTTAAGGTAAAAGTTAACTTTGATATTCCTTTATTTGAAGGCCATATAGATGAAAATTCTTTGGAGAAATGGATAAATTTGTTATAGGGTTGTTACTCTATTCAAAAATTTTCCAACACTAAAAAGATAACCTTTTCTCCCATTAAATCCCTTCCCCATGCCAAAGAATGGTGGGAGTGTTACTGGGAGAGACATAACGAAGATGATTCTATGACATTCAAGACAGAACCCACTTGGGTATCCTTTGTTTATTCCCCCAAGGAGGAATTATACCCTATTGGAAACTATGATGACCAGTACATGAGATGGATGACTATGCGTCAAGAAAGAGACTAGACGATCTTGGAGTATACCAACATATTCCATACATTGCATTCAAAGCTGGGTATTAGATATTCTGAGTAGCACTTGGTTCTGAAGTACCATATTGGCCTACTATTACAGCCTTATCTTCCACCCTAGGGACACATAGAGGACCCATTGATGAAATCTTGTTGAGACACACTCTTCTACATTGGATTTCCTCTATTTTTTAGAACGGTCATGCACAACTGTTTGAAAGAGCATGATCAGTTTTTGTTGAACCCAAAGATAGCCCGTGACCAGTTGTTGGTTGCACTAGTGCTAACCCATGAACACCTCTGTAACCTTCTATATTTGGTGATTTCCAAGGAGATCAACATTGGGTGAGTTGTTTCTCTCGTGATATGATCTTGGGAACTCTCAATCTAATCAAGTTCAATAAATTATATAGATCTAGAAGCCTCTCTTAGCCTCCTCCACCAATATATATAAGGAAGGAATTCCATAGGCAAGTGGAGGAAGAATCATTCTCAAGTACATGCTGTACGAATTTCGAGAAGATATTCCAAGAAATCAGTCTTCATCTCAGGTTAGCCTTGCTTGTGTGAGGGATATGGAGAAGAAATCACAAGGAGCCTTGGAAGAATGCATCAAGACTCAAGGTAAGACATGTTAATGTATTCATTTTCCATTTAATTAATATATATATCTATATGGTTTTTCCCTTTCAATGCATGCGTATTCAATGTTTAATACTTGCTTGTGTTAGATCTGATCTTTCCTTGAGTAGATTACATTAGATCTAGACTAGATTTGAATTTTCCTAAAGCTAAATAAGGTTTGGGGATCTGTATTTGTTGTCTCTTGTGTGTAGGAAGCATGTTTTAGGATTTAGAGTTATATCTTTGGAGCTGCAATGGGTGGGATACATAAGGAAAACTATCGATCTAAAGGTATTCCATTATATCTTCTTGGCTAAATAATAACTTATCTTGTAGATCTAGGGAGAATTGTGTAGTGTTCTATCATGTTGTTTGTCTTGGATCAAGGGAAGATCTAAAGGAGGTATTTCTTATCCGTAAGTGATATTTATATACAACACCTACATAGGTACATCTAAACAGAGATGGATTTCTTGGACATATCCTCATTGGGAGACTCTTATCGATATACTATCAAAATCGAGCATAAATTTAAGCAACAAAATACATGGGAGTTTGAGTCTAGGAATATGCAACAACAAAAGAATGGTAAATGTGACCCTAACTCACAGAACAAGGGACATAGAAAGGAAGGCCAACCTCAATACAACTGGTCTAAGTTGTAGGAAAAGAAGGGTAACAAGAAGTCAAAAAAGGATACTGGAAAGTGACAAAGGGGGGATATAAAGCCAACTTTTTCTAGTTTGAATCACAATAGAAATAATTCTAATATCTAAAACACTACCTCTACTCTGCACCAATCCTCACATTTCAAGAATTGCAACAACCAATTGAGATTGAGATAGATGTCTTTGGCTATGCTATCGGTGATGTCCTCACTCAGTAGGGACATCTAGTGGCCTATCACAGTGAATCACGATCTAATGTTGTTTGTAGATATCCCACCTATGACAAGGATATGTACTCCATTGTGCAAGCATGTCGATATTCGAAGCATTATATTCTAGGCAAGTAAAAAATCATTCACATTGATCATAATCCTCTACAACTCATGAAGAAATAAGGAAACATACATAACCAACATGACCACCAAAATTGTCCACATACCTGCAACAATTTCACTTGAACATTAAGTATAAGAAGGGTAGTGCCAACCGTGTTGCAAACTTCCTCAGTTGGCCCCCAATTGTGGCACTCACCATAGTTATTAACTCCTATGGGAACAAGACCTCTGGGTGGCCACAATTACACAAAAATAACTTTGAATTTACTACTACTTATTAGACACTAAGCGTTGACAAATAAGTTTCGAACTTCCAACTCTATGATGCATTCTTGTGTTATCTAGGCCATATTTTTGTTCCTTTAAGTAAGTGTGCAAAGATAATTTGGGAGGCACATTACCGTTGGGTGCCAAGGCATTTTTGTGTGGAGAATAAAATAGTAGTACTTTAGAGGCATTTCTACTAGCCAAATATTTGACAAGACGTTGGATGTGCCATTCCTAAGTCCTCCATCAAGAAGTAGGGGATGTACACTCCTTTTCCTACCCTAGAGAATCCTTGGGATTCTATCTCCATGTATTACATGTCGGGTTTTTCCTCCACCAAACATGGTCATGATTGTGTTTTTTTGGTTTTTGATCGGTTCTCTAAGATGGCCATTTTGACACCGTGTAAAAAGAGTATCATAAGGGAGGTTACTTCTAGGTTCTTCTTTGAGAAAGTTTGAGTTCATTTCAAACTACCATGGACCATTATTTCAGATAGGGACAACAAGTTCCTCAGTACTTTCTACTCCAACCTATGATCTCTGATGGACACCAAGCTGACCAAATCAATTACCTTTCATCACCAAACATATGGACAAACTAAATTAGTCAACAAAATGATTATGCATATCCTATGCATGCACAACTCCGATCATGTAACATCCCCAGTTTTAATCCTCGTAAATTATAGTGTAATTGTATAAATGTGATTTAGGATGGTGAGCCGGTATGTTTGGGTCAAAGAGAATGTATTGATTAATATGGATGAGGGATAAACTATGTAAATGGTGCATTAAATTGATTAATAAAAGTAATAATCACTGGATGTGATACGAGAGGGATGAAAAAAAATGGGGGGCCATGATTCCACAAGACATAGGGGGTCCAAGAGGGAACTATGCATGGGTATTAATTCAACACACTTTTCCTAAAATTAATATCATTATGTATAAACCTTCTATTTTCTATCGAGTGTTCCCAAATCCAATCATTAAACTTATGTGAGAGGGTGGGTGTAAGGAGTCACATCCCAGAGTTATTGGGAGGATGGGGCTAAAGTACAATCATCTTTGAGAAGAGTGAGAGTCAATCAAGCAAGGGAGAAGAAGGGAAATTCGTATGCAGAAAGGGGGCAATGTTTACATGCAAATTTCGGGCAACAAGAGAGGAGATGAGTATTGGGAAGAGCACTTTGCATGTTGTGCTTGAAGGAAACCATTGTTTGAATGTGTTTTATGTTGAGAAAGAGACATGTGTTCCTATAAATCGGGTTGTAATCCTGTAGAGTGTTTTCATGTTGAGGAAATGGCTCAAGAGCCTTGTGAAAGTTGTTGTGAGCACTCCTAGAGTAGATCGGAGGTTCCTGGTCAACCAGGTGCACTAGATATTTGGAGGGAAGTGGGAAGGCCTGACGAACTATGTGTAGTGAAGGGGGGTCTCGTTCCTTTGGTTGTGTAGGTTTTAGGAAAGAGATTAGAACCTGGGTTTTGGGATGCTAAGTGTGGAGTGTGGACAATTGGGAGGGATATATCTCCTTGTGGATTCATAGCCTCTTCTTAGGGGTGGCCTACTATTGAGAGAAAATAAATAATAGTTCCTATGACTGGGAGGTTCATCCTTCGTATCTAGCAAGTTGGTTGATCATTAACAAATAATTTCTTTGTTATGTTATTATATTTATTTTGTTGTGAAAATGGTTTATATGAATGTTGTGTTTTTGCTTTGTGCTTACTGGATGAATTCACATTTTTAATATATATTATTAGATGCATTTATAAATATGGTGTCAGTCAAATGGTTAAATATGTGTGTGATTTGTAGCTGGTAAGAAAAAATAAATGCTTAATTATAAAATTTTATTTTTAAGTGTGTTTTCCGCTTGCAATGTTCCTTAGTTGGATTAGGCTATGTTACATTATGGTATCCAAACTTCGTGTTCAAACACCGAGCTTGTATGGGCCAATAACCAACATGAATTTGGTAAATTTTGTTGTTACCAATTTCAACATGTGACAAATTTGGGGAAAAACAATGAAAAATTAGAGCGAAAGCCCCAAATTCATGAGAAAATTAGAGTTTCAGATGCCTCAGATCCATTGGAGGGATTATATATGGAAATAATATGCAGGTTGCAAAGTTAAATTCGACCTGGAAGGTCAAAAAGTCACATTTTAATGGTACCCAAAGGAGTTGGGAGAGTTTGGTGAATCAATGGCCAATATCATGGTTAATTTTGAGATCAACATCCCAAATTCATCGTGAGTTGATAAAGAACTCATAAGTATTTCAAAGTTTTTCAAAAAGAAAAGAATCGATGACCATGATCTATTTTCAATGTTTTGCAAAAGGAAGCATATCGAAGATCAGGATTCATCTTCACAGATTGGTGAAGTTAAAGAATCAATGGTCAAGATCATTTGGATAGGATATCGACATCCCAAATTCATTTGGGATTTGGTCGAAAATTTCTTAGTGTTGGAGTTCGCCAAGAGAAATTGAAAATGGACGATGGTCAAATTAACGATATTTGAAAAAGAAATCACCGATGGTTGATGATCGGATCGACGAGTTTGAAAAAGAGTTAATTGGTTCAGCCAAAGTAAATCTCTTATCATCGATGGTCGATGATAGGGGTGTTGGGCCCGTGATATGATTGATTTAATGACGTTAATTAGATCCTTTTTGGCCGAATATGTATATGTGTTTTCTTGTTTTGAAGAGTTTTGAAGAGCTTTTGTGTCAAATCGCTATGATTCATACCAGGTATGCATGATTCATGTTTTATGATGGTTTTCAGTGTAATTCAACATGTTTTTATGATTCCAGGAAACTAATTCATGTTTTGTGTGCCATAGGGAAAAATCACAACTTGTATTTGCATCTGGTACTCCATCCGACACTCAGTCTGGTACTCCATCCGACACTCCGTCCTGCACAAAAACCATGGGCGATTTGGCGGTTATCAAATCGGCGACCAGCGATGGGAGAATTAGAGACATGGGTTTTTCTTGTGCTCGTGGCCTCCAGCTACTGAGCTTATGACAACGCGATTTGGCTTTTTATGATGGGCAATTATTGGCTCGCCTTATTTCTAGAAGCCATCGGTAGGTAGGGCGCATTAAAAGTGATTTGTTGTTTTTAGAGAAGTTTGACCCTTCCAATGGCTGACCTCTCAGCTTGTAAACCTATGAATACCACCTCAGTGGTTAGACAAAGAGTGTTAGAGAGAAAAAGACAATTCAGCTCTGTTTTTCTATTTTCATATACATTTTGCTAAAACTGTGTAAAGACTGCATTTTTTTTATTTTAATGTTGAATTCATGTTGTTGAGCTTGTGATTCACCTTTGAAGAGTAGCCACGACTTGCTAGGGGGCCCACCAGCAGTCTTGGTGAATATCCAATTAGTTTGCTTGTGCATTGAATAGTGTAGTTGTCGTTTTATTCATTTCTTGTACATAAGTTTTCATTATGCTTCTTTACTGTATAAATTGTTGTTTATAACTTAATTGTTTTAGTTTCTTTTGCAGGTTATTATGAAGGATCGTGTTAATATGCAATGAATTTTTAATTCGTAGGAACTATCTTGTAAGCTTAGATACTAACCGTGTATAATTAGATGATATCTAGGTTTTCTTTATGCTGAAATAGAGTATAAAAACAAAGTTTTTAGTTTATGATTTCCTTGACAAGGTTTYGATGGATGGATAGTTATTAGTTTTTAGCTTTCAATTCTAGTTTGTCTATGTAGCTGCTAMTTAGGTTTTTTTATTTAAATTGTCATTTAGTTTTCTCATTTAATTTCTTGTCATATGCTGAAATAGTATTTAATTTATGTTTTATGATTATTTCCACTTTTGCAATTTGAATTGTTAAAATAGGACTAGTTTAGTTTACCTTATGCAATTTCCTTTTTAGATCTAGGTTGAAATTTTAATTCAAAGTTGATTATTGAGTTTAGTTTCCAGTTATGAATCTAAGTAGTATGAATTTTCTTAATTTGTATAGAATGCAATTGAATTTACTAGAATAGTGTTTTTTATATTGTGGATGATCAATGCATGATTGAATAATCACATGGATAGGTAGAATAGTTGACGTTGCTTCTATAATGGCTAAGTTCTCACTGGATTGTCTAATTCACACTTTTCACTTTTCTATCGAAGTCAATATCGATTTTATCCTTCTTGAATTGTTGTTAATTGTTAAATTTCATCGTGATATCATAAGACACCGAAGACATAACCATCAACACTATGTTTGAGTTTTCTTACTTTTATAGATTAGAGAATAGTTTCCTTGCTTTTGTAGATTAGAGAATAGTCTTGTTTCTTTGGTAGATTAAAGAATAGTTTTCTTTTTGTAGATTAAAGAGTAGTTGTTGATTACTTTTATTGCCATGATGCTTTGAATTTAGTAGATTAAGATTTCCTTTCGTAAATTAGAAATAATTATGAAGTTTAATTTAAGAATAGAGTTCACTTACTTCTTAGCTTGATTAGTTGCTTATTGAGTAATCTTGATTAGTTTACTTGCTGTAGAAGTTATCATATGTTAGTTAGTTGATTGCTTGATTGTTTACTTGCTTTGATAGGGTGGTTGCTTGCTTGTTTATTTTCTTTAATAGGGTAGTTGCTCACTTGTTTATTTATTTACTTGTTGTTGCTTATTGAATTTGAGTAGATTAATTAAATTAGTTTGTTGTTGTTATTGCTCATTAGATAGATTAAATAGATAGTTTGATTTTGCTTATTGTCATGATTAAGTTAATTTTCTTTAAGTAGGGTTTTCTTTTGCTTTTTTAGAACTATCCATTGATCCTTTGTTCAAAGGTTACTTAGGGTACATAGTTTAAGTTTATTAGTAGGGTTTGATCATTAATAGACTTTGTATAGTAGGGTTTGATCATTAATAGTCTTTGCTTAAGTAGATATCCCATTTCCTTAGATAGACTATGCTACCTCTAGCCTTTCTGTCTTGGCACATATAGTGATACAACTCTAAGTTTACTTACCCCGGGTTGACAATTTAATTGAGGGTTTTTAGTGTGTTTTTAGTGCATATAAAACACCCATCATTTTTGGCGTCGTTGTTGGGGAGTTGTCTCAAGGTAGGAAATAGTTAGCAATTAGATCATTTCTAAACCTTTGAATTAGTTTGGTGGCAAGGGAACTTTAAGACGAGAGGTAAGAACCTACACATCTGCTATATATATATATATATATATATATATATTTACTTTCATGAACAGACCTAGAGACCCAAAAGGTAGATACATTAAATCTAAATCAAATCTTTCAATCAAGGTTCCTTCTGACCTTTTTGGGGGAAGGAACGTTCCACTCATAAATTCTGCAGACCGATACCGAAAAATAGGAGCTAGCTCAACCTAAAGAGCTAAAGTATTCTCTGAAGAGACTAAGACAGGGAGCACTATAGAACAGAAAATTGAAGCATTAGTAATAGTGGAACAAGAGGCAATACCACTCGAGCCTTTTGCAGAACCAAACAATACAACCTTTCATTTTACACTACCACCAGGAGATCCTAACTTTGAAGACATCATAGAACCTGAACAGGTGAATATTTTGTTTGGTAGTTCAACCAACATAATTATCTCTCAAATTGACACAGAAAATTTGGCACCAATAATATCAACCAGCGCGAGTAGAGTCCCAAACATCCAATCAGTAGGAAGACCTTTCCATTAGAGGGAAACCTTGTTTTCTTCAAATATAAAACCACCTAGGTACTCTCTTTTTGGAAACCAAACTAATATGGATGATCAAGGGGATCAAAACAATGTAAGACACGAGGAGGAAGAAGAGGCTGGAAACCAAACCGAAACTACCTTCGGGTTTCCAATTTTGGACACCGCCCCAAATTTCAATATGAAAAATATTCCTCTCTCAACACTACCCACCTTTTATGGTAAAAGCAGTGAAGATCTAGATACCTTCCTATTTGAGTTCAACATCTTGTGTAGGATCTATAACTACTTACAAGATGCCCAGAAACTAAAACTTTTTCCTGCCACCCTCAAGTACTCTACACTAAGATGGTTCATGGGGTTGGGAGAATCCAATATTAGGTCTTGGGAAGCCATGAAAGATATGTTTCTTAAGAAGTACCAAGACTACTGCAAGACCAAAGAGTCTTGTAATGACATCTTTAAAATCCAACAATTAGAAGACGTGAATCTCGAGGATTATATGGAACGGTTTGCATACATCTCCCAGAAGTCAAAATACCATGACCTCCCAGAGGATGCAGTTAGGGCTATTTTCCTTAAGGTAATTTCAGAAGAATACCTAGATATGCTTAACCTGATGGCATCAGGTGACATCTCTCATAAACCATTTGTCGAAATATGTGAAATGTGTAAGAATTACTCAAGGAGTAGAGCTAAAATAGGAAAGAATGTTCGAGACCCTTATAATAGGAACTTAAAACCAGTTAGTTCAGGTGGTATCAAAAGAGAAGAGATAGGGAACCTTTTAGAGAACTTCAAGACATATATATTAAGCACAATAGGTTCCCAGTTGGACACCCTAAAGATTAAAAAGAAACAGGAGGAGGAAAATGTAGCAATGAGCATATATTGCCCAAGATGCAGGAGGAAGCATTCCTCAAGGGAATGCCCATTAGATAACATTTCAGTTTGTGGATTCTACACAGAATACCATTCAACTAAAAAATTTCCATCATTGCCTAGTTTGTTAGCCATATATAGGGGCGGGGATCCTGGGGAATCCTCTTATGCACCTAGGAGGCCATGAGAACCTAGGAACTAGCCCACATACCCATATCTACAATCTCAAGTTCCACCCTATTATCAACAACAACAACAGTGGAACTCACCAGGTTGTCAAAACTGGTCTGCATAGTACCAACATCCTTGGCCTCAAGGATGGAGAGGAGGG
>JASDQU010882817.1:0-19563 GCA_032191745.1 Picea mariana
AGGAACTGATTATAATGTCATGAACCAAACAATAGGATAACAGCTATTCAAGGTTTGACAACAATATAACAGTGAAGAAGAAATATGAAAAACTGCCACCAAAATGGAAAGAAACCTGTGATCTGTATTAGCAAATGAAAAGTCTGAGTACAAAGAGCATTACTGTATCCAGAATTCAACCCTTTCTCAGACTGAGTTGCTGGGCTTTATAGCCTTTACAAACAATTTTCAGATCCTCAAAACATGGATCAAATCATCTAAAAATAGCAAGTCAAAATCTGTTGCAAAATAAGTGGGTTGCTTCCTCAAAATGAGGTTAATCCCTGATTTCTCTATGTTGATTGTTGGTGCAGTGTAGAACAGCCTTCCAAGGCTACATGATGACTTTCAACTAGAGACTAGGTCGAATTTGCTAATGTGGCCAGGTGTCCTGCTTTTCTGCCTTTGTTAAAGATATCAAAAACCTTTGAAACACCTCCTTTCTCCACCATTTGTCAAAAATAACTACTGTGCTGGACTTGATAATTCATTAGACCTTCATTGGAAAAGATCCTGAATCTTTTGATATCAAAAATCCTTGACCTGTGTAAAAATTCGTTCAATTCTAGACACACAGGCTTTCGGTGGTTGTCTGGGAGGATTTATGGGTGAGTTATCCACCGAAAGTGAAACTTTTGGTGGTTAATGAACAGTCGTCCTATTCGCCTAAACCACCGAAAGTCAGAATTTCCAGCAAAAAATGCCTTTGGGAAAAATCAATTTTCTCAGTGGTGGAATGTTCGTTTTGCACGTTCAAATAGTCGATTTTTAACTACAAATCATAATCTTTCCAATGGTGCAATCATATTTGGATTTGGAGCCCGGGAAGCTATCAAAATTTTCACTAAAAGATTAGGCATCATGCTTTCAAAAATGCTGGTGCGTTTTTGGTCGTTAACAGTACTTATTTTGGGGGTTTCTCTTTTGAATTTATCCTTGATTCTTCTTGAGCACAGCAAGTCCAAAGTTCTTCAAATGTAGGATACTCCTTCCTTGTGTTCATGCTTGCGAAAAATGAATCCCACGTCTTGGGAAGACCATTGAGTACTATGTTTACCAATTCCTTCTCTGAAATGATATCTTTGATAGCTTTTAGTTGATCTCTTAACTGAGCGATTCTCACAAAGTATGATGTTATGGTGTCGTCATCATTCATATTCATGTCACAAATCTCATTCTTCAGGCTCATTACTTGTCCAATGTTTCTGACTAAGAAGAGATTCGTTAGGGCATCGTACATCTTCTTCGATGAGTCAAGATGGGAGATGTAGGGTATCAAGTGGTGTTTGATAAGGTCCACAATGATACTCATGGCATTGATGTCACTGTATTTGAACTTCTCCATAACTGTAGTGTTCTGTGGTTCCTTCTCTTTTCCTTCTTCAAACTCTGGTTCCACGATCTTTCCTTTCACAATATCCAACATTTTATTCTTGGAAAGGATGAGGTCAATTCTTGTCTTCCATGCTCTGAAGTTAGAGGCTTCACCTAACTTGTTCTCTGACTTCATAGAATAAGTCATGGCTTCTTTGACCTGAGAAAACCCTATATTTGACCAAAAACTCAAACTTCACGTCTTGACTTGCTGAGAGTAACAGGATATGCACTAGACTAGGGTGCATTGATCTATCTAGAAATTAGGTCAATCTCTTCACTTAAGGTGCCTCAACAAGAGGATTAGGGTTTCTGCAACTGCACCTGCTAGTAACCCTAGCGGTAGTGCGATGGTGACTTCTCTTGCTAGAAAACATAGCGGCAGTTCTTCAACAAGCTTAGTATCCTTACGACTATGTTTCCTTCTAGCGGTTAGACTGAATGAAGGAGGTGTGGGCCCATAACTTGTTAGAATATAATGGATGTGCTCATTTTACCATTGACAATATCTCTATTGTCACCCAAACATAGGTTGAAGCCACCCTTTGAGCACCTTAACGTTGACAGAGAATCACTCCGGAAGAAAACCCTAGGATAGATAGCCAAACAAAGGGTAGCACACCTTTCCCCAAGGATAGCGCACTAACAAGAGATGATCAGATAGTCCAAAATCTAGCCAAGAGATAGTCCAATCCAAAACGTAACTGCTAGCTGCAGCAGCTGCATAGACAAATCTCCTCAAACCTGCACACAAGACTGGGCACTGCAGTTCACACCAGTTGCTACTCTACAATTTTGAGACTGTGACAAATGAGAGACTGGAACCTTGTATTTATAGTATTCCTGGCTAACTACCTGGGCCAACTTCTTATTTTGGGTATTTGTCTGTTCAATATATTATTATTTCTTCTGGCCAACTTCTTCTCTTGCAGGATAATAACCTAATACACATTATCTTCTTGAGCCAAAAAGTCTTCTAGGGTTATTTAACCAACTCATTAGGTTTCTCTTCCCGGAATATTCTATTCTCATCAGGTTTACATGTGGAGGTAAATACCTCTCGCAGCTACCATAATATCAACAATAATCACCCATTTAGAGTTTGACATTATCACAACGGCCCCGACATTTAGTTGTACCACCATTAGCTATGAGAATTTGAAAATTCGAAACTAGTCGAATAAAACAATTGACATCCTCTGTGACCTTGCGATGAATAAAATTATGGGTGTTTCCACTATCAATCAACACTACTATGTATCCTTTGATCTTTAATGTATGTGTAGAAGACATACTGGCAAGGGCATGGAGAGAGATGATAGGCTATTTTGGTTCCTTAGGAGGTGCAAAGACTTCTGAGGGGGGCGGAGTGGATTGAGTATCCTCTGGCTTGGAGGCCTCATCTAACATTCAGTCCTCTGACCCATCAATATGGAAGAACTTTTGTTCATGACATTTATGTCTCGTCGCATATTTGTCATCACAGTAATAACAAATCCCTTGTTTCCTACATTCTGCCATTTTTGTTGGAGACACCTTTTGAACCTTCAAGGTTTGAGTGGGGGTAGTGGTAGACCCTAGACAAGGAAGGTTGTGGACTAAAGCAGGAAGGTGTTGTGCCTGAAGAATGGTCTCAATTTCCAATTCTAATTTTCATGCCTACAACCAAGTAATAGGATGATGCATGTAAACATGAGCACAAATTTCCTCCTTTAATCCACTTATGAAACATTCAATATAGAATTCATTAGATAAGTCCTCAGTTCTTATAGCCAACTGTTCAAATGTTGCAATGAAATAAGTGACTGATCTTGTTTGTTTTAGCTTGGTGAGGCACCCCAAATAATGAGAGTCCTCATCAAAACATGCACAAACAATTTTGGTGAACATGTTCCAATTGGGATGTCCTATATAGCATTTCTTGCGCCACTTCCACCATTTTGAGCATTCTTCATCTAAGTGCAGAACAACTACATGGAGTTTGGTCTCATCATCCTGAATATCATGGAGGGAGAAGTAGTGTCCCATTTGGGAGAATCACCTAGCTGGGCCAGATCCATCAAATTTATGCATATCCACTTTTGGAAGTTTATTCCAGGAGTTTGGAGAACCCCAATGGGAGTGGGAATTATGAGTATTCTCATAATGAAAATAATAAGGGGCTTCAGAGTGGTACTCTTGGTGCTTACCCTTGTCAAGAAATCCAAGGTTTAGGGAAATGGCTTGCAAGTTGTTCTTTATGGAATACATGTCTTGAAATCACTTCTTGAAATTTCCAAGGTCCTGGAGGGTCTATTTGATCTCAGATACATTGCCAGATAGTTGTGTTACCTTAGTGTCCCACTGATCCCTATTCTGAGAGTGGGTTGTACGGTCCATTGTGGAGGCTTATGGAGAGTGCTACTACAATAATCAACATGAGATAAGAAGTCTGATGGGAGAGGTGCCAAATAAGGGTGTCAGGAAGGAGATAAGTTCCAAAAAATGGCTTAAAAATGATAGGGATCAATGTGATCAGGGTGAAAAGAGGAAGCCTATGGGATAGGTAAAAAACAAGGGGGTAAAGGGATCATGTCCCCAAAAAAAGGGTTAAAAATGATAGGTATCACTGCGATCAGGGAGAAAAGAGGAAGCCAATGGGATAGGCTTCAGATAAAGGTGTTGTCAGTCCCCATATTTTTTTTATTTTTTTTTACTCTCGGGAGTTATACTCTAATCTGAATAATTCTGTACTGTGAGAATGTCCAAATTCTTAAGAGGAAGAAATATGTAGGAATTTTGAAATCATAATGCAGGAGGCTAGGTTGCACGACAATTGATCTTGTATGTTATTTTTTTGTTCTGTATCTTTTCCAAGGGTTATGGTTTGTTTTAGGGTACCTATAGAAAAGGGTTTTCCCTGTTCTATAGCTCTCTAATAGACGTGTAGGGAAAAAAGTAGAACTCGACCCAATATCTCATGGCACAAGCTAAGGAGGCTCGATCATACCCTTAGCCTTACTACCTGATTACCTACGTATTAGAGAGTATCCTCTCGAGTGTTGTTCTCGGTGACACTATAACAGTCAGGAAGTCTATTGGTTGAGCTAGGCGGGTTCCAGGAGGCCTAGGGAAAGTTTTTGATAGATGATGGATACTTATCACATATTATGAAACAGTCAATAAGATCTTCTCAAGAATTAGAATCGTTTACCTCATATCGAGGATCTACTCGATCAACCTGTAAGTGCCCTACATTTTTCAAAAATGGATCTTATTGGAAATTATTTCCATCTTTGGATGGAACCACATGACACCTGGAAAACAATCTTTAAGAGAAATTTTAGCATATGTGAATCATTAGGCATGTCATTCTTCCTCACCAACACCCTTTCTACCTTCATGCACATTATTAATTACACATTCTTTCTATATCTTGGGCATTTTGTAGTCTAGTTCTATCTTGATGATCTTTATTCTTCAATTATTCTAAAAAAAACCATCTCTATCACCTATAGACTTTTTTGGCTCTCCTCCAATGTTGAAAACTCCATGTAAATTAGCAAAACTATTTATTTTGACAAACTTCCATTAAATATTTGGGTTTCATCATAAATCATTAGGGAATACTTGTGAAACTTCGCAACATATCTTCCCTCTTAAATTGGCTTGTCCCATTAACAACTATAGATATCAAATGTTTTCTTGACACTATGAAATACTACTTCAAATTAATTTACCAATTCTCACATATCGCTCTCCCATTGCATTGTCTCTCAAAGTAGAAATCATTCATCTAGTCTATAATGGTAGATCAAGCATTTAATAAGATTAAGAATGCATTGTTTTCTAATACAGTGCGTTAACTTCTTGTTCTACGCTATCTATTTGAGATTGAGATGGGTTCCCTTTCATATTCAATTAATGTGGTCCTTATACAAGGAGAGTAATGTAGAGATTCTCTGAGACGCTAATAATAAAAGCAATATCTATGATAATGAATTATACACCTTGGTTAAGGATCTTAAACACCGACAACACTACATTCTAGGAAAGAAGACAATCCTACATAAAAAAACATCATCCATTTATTTTTATAAACTCAAAGTCCAAGGTACATGAATAATGACATGTTAAGTAGTTTACCATATTATACCATATCAATTTTATTAATATTAAGTTTACCAAAACCAATATTACATTACATTAAAAAAAAAATAATAAACTTAACACACATTTTTACTATATTCAAAAAATTAATAAACTTGACAAGCATTTCTACCATATTCAAATATTCAAAAAATTAATAAACTTGGCATGCATTTCTACCATATTAAAAAATAACAAAAACAACATTTTCTTTTAACATACGATATCAATTTTCTTAAGTAGTTTACCAAAACCAATATTACATCACTTGAAAAATAATAATAAACTTCACAAGCATTTCTACCATATTCAAAAAACATTAATAAACTTAGACAAACATTTCTACCATATTCAAATATAGAAATAACAAATTATCAAAATATATAATATCATTATTTTTTTTAAACTTGATTAATTTTAAAACTGGATAAACTACATTTGTATTGTGACTGTAACTCATCTACTTCTGTTAAATATGACCAAATATAGCAAAAGCACAAGCCATTATTGCCATAAATTATAGATAAGAAGCAAGGAGTGATTAGTGTCGGTGAAATAAATAATTGTCGTTTCATAGCCAAGATGGCGTCCACTTACTCGTCACTCCAGCTAACGCAGCATTGAGCAAGAATGCAGAAGAGAACACCAAAACTTTCGAGTCGTCATGTTTGTATCCAGGTGATTCTCTCAAGTATTCATCAAGAATATAACTTCCAATTATCCACTTCACCCAAACGAGCACTTGCAAAGCACTATATACCCATTTCCCGAAAACCTTTATACCCAGAGTTGTAGCTACTACACTGCAGGCTACAATGCATACTATCTCAGATATTATTACTAACAAAACCCTATAATCTGTAATCTTATGGAAAAACACCTGGTTCGAATACATATACAAACAATCCATGAAGCAAGCAATACTAATGGCTGCTATCATGACTGCAACTCTAGGTATAGAGAGTGGCGGGGCACTATCGCCACCTTCAAACGCAATGAGCACGGCCCAACCAATAAAACAAATCAAATTGGCACCACCCACTATCAATGATAAGGTTTTGAAGCTCAGAAGATTACCTCTAAAAGTGAGCACTTGGCAAACATTGGTGTTATCGGCATTAAACTGGACAGTAGCTTTGGATAGAAATGCATTAGCAGCCAACCCACTTCCCTTGCTATCTAAAAGATAATCCCTTACCGTCCTTCTGGCCGCCAAAGAACTGGAGAAGCCTTCCACTGTAAACCAGAAAGTTAAGACAATGTTGATTAATATTTCTGAGAATCTTGGCCATATGAAAGATCCAATGTTGTATTCTCGTACTTCCTGTCTGTTTAGTCTGTCTTTATCCAAATATTCTTGCTGAGCTTCCGAAGCCGTGACTTTGACTCCCCTGGCTTCGGCATCTTTAGACTTGAAAGAGCTCATCAATAGCTCTGTCCACTTATCATCGCCGGCATCATGCGTGGGAATGCAGATACAAATAGGCTCTCCTGCGTTCATGGATTGGACATCTATTTCATCAAGAATTTGACATACCGCAGCAGGGGACTCCACCCCTCTTTCAACACCTCCGGTAGTCCATTAGTCGGCCCCACATGCAACAGGCCATCGTTGCACCCATGACAACGATTTTTCAGGCAGTTCAGACTGAAAAATGTCATATTTAACTCACATCTTTAACTCACTTAGATGTCATATTTAACTCATACTTAGATGTCATATTTAACTCACATCAATCCGTTGGGGAATTTCTTTAAACGGAAAAAACAAATGACACAGCATTTGATACGGGGCATTTAAATTGTCCTCGATGTAAAATTATTTTAGGATTATACTTGACGAATTGTCCTCGATGTAAAATTATTTTAGGATTATACAATATACATGACGAATATTAGGATAATCATTTATCTCACAGTAAAGAAATGTTCTAACCACCATTTAAAAAAACATTCTGAGTAGATAGATGTCATATTAAAACCACCATTTAATGAAAACATTGTAAGTAAATAGATGTCATATTAAAACCACATCATTAATTGATTAGAAGTCACAATTATTAAAAAAGTGTAACAATAATAACTTTAAAATAAAATATCTGAACGACTTTAAGTACACAGATCCTATTGGTATTAAAATCGCATCATTCCATAGGGGAATTTCTTTATTTCAAATAATCAAACGAATGAAATAAAAAATAAATGTTTTAAAATCCCATCATTCCGTAGAGGAATTTCTTTATTTCAAAGAATCAAATAAATGAATTAATAATAAAGAAATGTTTTAATGTAGCGTTGCATATGGGAGCGTTCAAAATCGTCCATGTTAATTTTGAAACTATAAATATTCAAATAAATTTACACTTTCGAATTAATTAAAATTGTAATTTATAATTATTGAAATCTAATTTTATATATAGTTGGTTCTTTGACTAATTTTTTTTTGTATAGTTTTTATTAGTAGAACTACAACTATTATTATTAATTACCTAGGCATTTTTATTATTACATAAGCAAACAGGCATGTCACATTGCATTCTTTTTTAAATGTTTACATAGTGCGATGCTCTTGGAGAGTCTTGGCAACCTTAAATGTTTACCTAACAGGTCTCACAGCCTTAAATGTTTATTTAATATGCGTGTTACAATACATTTTCCTCCTATTATTTTTATAGAATGTTGTCTACAGTGAATATGGGCAATATTGTTCTTCAACGACATTATTGGTTCATTGGTTGATGCTTGCTCGTTGGTTCGATGGATGCTTGTTATTGTTGTTTGATTCAACTTTGCAAAGTTGAGGTCCTACAGCTGCACTTGGACCTCTTGGTGCTTGTTTACTAGTTTGTTGTTTGCATGTTGCTCTTGTTTGCTTCAACTTTGCAAGGTTGAGGTGTTGCATCCGCAGTTGTACCTGTTGTTGCAGTTCGCACGCTTGGGATTCCGCAATCGCGATTGAAACTACGCTTCTCTCGTTCCACATTGACGGGTGGGTTTCGGTGCCATGTTTACCTTCCTATTTGTTGTGTGTTGTTTGCTATTTTCAGTTTGCAAGTAAAAATTTTTAATATTGGGAATGCCCGAGTCAAAATCCTCTTGCAGAACATCTTTGTATGTGAGTACTACGACCAGAGAACCAGAAGTGTGACGTTGTCTTGGTCTTGTTCTTGAACGTCAATGTTCGACACATAACCCACCTTTATCTTATCCATAGTGACATATAAAGAAGGAAATCAAATTTTCTCCCTTTTTTTCTATTCCTGAAAACCATACGTTTGGTGCATTTTTTTCCAAGTTGTTTCCTTCCAATCACATGTGCCCATTTCCATGTCCTGGACATCAATCCAAGGCTCATTGGAAAATAACAATGCAAAAAAAAAATGAGGTATAGTCTGAAAAAATGCACCAAACGTATGGTTTTCAGGAATAGAAAATGTGAGGAAAAAATTCGATTTCCTTTTTTATATCTCATTATGGTTGCGATAGAGGTGGGTTCTGTGTCGGACATTGATGTTCAAGAACAAGACCAAGACAACATTACAGTCTTGTTTCTCTGGTCATAGTAGTCACATACAAAGATGTTCTGCGAGAGGATTTTGACTGAGGCATTCCCAGTATTGAAAATTCTTACTTGCAAACTGGAAAAAACAAACAACGAATAGGGATGCAACCATGGAAGTGAAACTTACCCGTGAATGGGGAACGACAGAAGTGTTGTTCCAATCGCGGATGTCGAATCCCAACCGTGCAAACTGCAAATTTCTTAAATGTTTACACGATGGGAGGCCCTTGGACGGTCCTCACAGCCTTAAATGTTTACTTGAAATTCCTCACAGCGTGAAATGTTTACTTAACATGCGTGTTACAATACATTTTCCTCTAATTTTTTGATACAATCTTGTTTGCAGTGAATTTGAGCAATATTGTTCTTCACCGGCATTACTCATTGGTTGGTTGATGCTTGCTTGTTGGTTTGCTGGATGCTACTTATTGTTATTTGATTCAACATTGCAAAGTTGAGGTTCTGCAGCTGCAGTTGGACCTCTTGGTGCTTGTTCATTGGTTTTGTGTTTGTTGCTTGCTCTTGTTTTCTTCAACTTTCCAAGGATGGGGTCCTGCATCCGTAGTTGGACCTGTTGTTGCAGTTTTCACGGTAGGGATTCAACGTGCAAAAAAAAATCACCTACACTTCCTCCGCGGGAATGTGCTTTGATACTACTTGTGATATACGTGGAACAGTTAAAAGAACAAGCAAATATACTGCGCAAGTAACGAGAACATCAAATATAGAGCAGAAATATAATATTGATATCATAGAAAACTTAGTTCACTTTCCTCTTCGAAAGGAAAACCTCCAAATGAACAGAACTCTCTTACAATAATCCTCCACAACCTACAATGGAAAGATGCATTCTTTAAACAGGATTAAGAACAGATCCTAACAATGTTTATGTTAATAAAAACACCAAATAATACATTTGCATAGCAACATGGTGGGTATGCAATCATTTATATGTAAAAGAAAT
This sequence comes from Picea mariana, assembly GCA_032191745.1. Classification (NCBI taxonomy): domain Eukaryota; kingdom Viridiplantae; phylum Streptophyta; class Pinopsida; order Pinales; family Pinaceae; genus Picea; species Picea mariana. Next base: position 10,068 of record JASDQU010882817.1, read on the forward strand.
GTTCTCATGTACCTAGATGTCATATTTAACTCACATCAATCCGTTGGGGAAAAAAAACAAATGAGACCGCATTTGATACGGGGCATCTAATTTGTGCTGAATGTGAAATTATTTTAGGATTATGGACTAATATTAGGATCATTTATCTCAAAGTAAAGAAATGTTCTAACCACCATTTAAAAAAAACATTCTAGTTAAATAGATGTCATATTAAAACCACATCATTAATTAATTACAAGTTATAATTATAAAAAAATAAAAATAAATATCAAATTAAAACCACATCATTAATTAAATAGAAGTTATAATTATAAAAAATTAACAATAATAATAATAAAAAAAATTCTAAACGACTTTAGGTACACATATGTCCTATTAAAATCAAATCGCATCATTCCGTAGGGGAATTTCTTTATTTCAAAGAATGAAATGAATTAATAAGAAATAAATGTTTTAATGTAGAGTTGGATGTAGGGCGTTTAAAATCGGCAATGTTAATTTTGAAATTATAAATATTTAAATAAATTTATAATCTCTAATTAATTAAAAATTGGAATTTATAATTATGGAAATGGCAATTTTACATCCAATTAAAAAATCACCAAATTAATAAAACCATAAGATGATACCGTATCACGCTTTCAAAGGCTTTAAGTACTTCGATGCCATGATTTTGGAAGATTTCACTTTAATGAATTACTTAGTGAAACATATTTTTTCCCTTTTTATTCAAATGACATAAAAATATTTATGACGGATTTAATTTTTCTTAAACTACATCATTTCATTTCGTAAGGAAGGAAGTTCTTTATTTTTAGTAACCAAGAAAATAAAAACATAAACAAATGATAAAGTATTGTATCCATGCATTCATAAGTTTGATCCCATTTTACATAGTATTAATATTTTCATAAGTTTGATCACATTTTACATAGTATTAATATTTTCGTATCAATTTTAATAGATATCAAATATATTATTCAAAATCTTTCAAATAATATTCAAACTCTTTAAAATATTGTTTAAACGCATTTTCCCCCTAATTAAGACATGCCAAATCGATGAAGACAGGTAACATAACACACAGAGAAAGAAATCATAGCAGATTGTACAAATTGCTATACCTCGCAACAAAAATAATATACTCTCCTCCATTAATTTTAAATTTACAAAGGATTAACATTAACGTGTAAAAAAATAACCATGTTCATGGATAGACATTAGGTTTTGATACCATATTAATAAATAGAAGAGTAGATATTGTTTTCACATATTATAATGATTTTGGTTTTGGTTGATTTATTCAATAATTTAATAGCACAAATATAAATAGATGAAGGGTTTTTTTTTTTTAAGATAGACACATTATCATATGATAGTAACAACTTGAAAGAATATTTCAATTACACATTAATTTGGGAGCTAAATTAGTTGGAGAGAATCTTTTATATGTACAAGGCTTATTAACTCATATCATGCATATGTATAATAGGAAGTGACCTTTGGTTTGATCTTTCAAGAGGTTGAAATGACTTTTCCTATTCACTTATGACTTTTCATATTTTTCCTAGTTTAATATTTACAATGTACCTCAATCCCTAAGGATTAGGTATCTAATATTCCCCCAATAATTCGAAGGGGTGTTTGTGAGTCAAAACATCATTATGAACTTTTCAAACTTTTCTCTTTGCTTTGGTGATGTTCGTGATTTTCTCATTTTAGGAACAATGTCTCAAATGAATAGTCTTGGCCTCTACATAATATTGAATCAAATGGTACTTTATGTGGATGTGCTTGTTTTGATCATAGAATCCATAATTCTTGGCCAATTTGATTGTAGAAGTATTGTCAACCAAAAGAGGAGTAAAATACACCTATTTCTCCTGCAAATCTTCAAGTATTTTCCCAAGCCACACAATCTCCTTTGTTGCTGATGGAAATGCCACATATTCTACCTCTATTATAGAATCTGTTGGAACTGGTTGTTTGTGTGATCTCCAAGAGATAGTTTCTTATTCAAAACTCATGAGATAGCCTGAAGTTGACACTCCTTCTTCTTTATCCTTATCAAATTATGAATCCCACTATCCAATCAAGTTGAAGTCATCCACCTTAGAATACTTGAGTCCAAAATCTTGAGTTCCCTTCAAGTATTTTAGAACTCTTTTTGCAGCAGACCATTGTCCTTTACAAGGTTTTTGCACAAACCTAGAAAGAATCCCAACAATGAATGAAATATATGGTCTGGTAGTGGTAAGGTAGATAAAACTTCCCACAAGTTATCTGTACTTGGTTGCATCCTCAAATCCATTCCCTTCTTTTGATGCGAGCTTCGAATTCTGTTGCATTGGAGTAGAGAGAGGTTTACACTTAACCATGCCAAACTTATTCAACAATTCTCCAATGTACTTATTTTCGGGGATGAATATGTGCTTTGGATTTTGAGTCACTTCAATGCCCAAGTAGTAGTGAATATGTCCCAAATATATCATCTTAAATCCTTTCTTCAATTCTTTCATTATGGATGCAATGTAGCTTTCATTATTCCCTGTTATTAATAGATCATCTACATATGCTGCAAGATATATAATAGTTTTTCCAACTTTCTTTACAAATAGAGTTGCATCATCAAGATTAAAGATATTGAAATTCAATTTTAGAAGATACTTAGTTACCTTTTCATACTAGGCTCGCAGTGCTCGTTTCATGCCATATAAGGATTTGATGAGTTTGCATACTTTTTGTTCTTGTCTCTTCACAACAAAACCTTATGGATGAGACATGAATATATTATCTTTCAGGTCTCCATTCAAGAAAGTATTCCTAACATCCATTTGATGAACTTTCCATCCATTTTGTGCTACCAAGGAAAATAGAGTACAAATGGTATCCCATTTTATTGTCAGGGGGAAAGTATCCTCATAATCAATGCCTTATTTCTGTGCAAATCATTTTTCCATGGGCCTTTCTTTGTGTTTGTCAAGTGAGCCATCTGATTTATACTTATTCTTGAAGACACACATGCGTCCAATTGGTTTGTTTCTGAATGGAGGGTCCAACAACTTCCATGTCTCATTCTTGGTGAGAGCATCATACTCCTTTTGCATGGCTTCTTGCTAGTCATCATGAGAAGTAGTTTCTTTAATTGAAGTTGGTTCAAATTTAGATAAATTTAATTCAGGGCCATATGAAAGATCCATATCATCTATACATCACCTGAATCTGAATTATCTACACCACCTCCATCTTGTCTTATAGAAATTTTGGTTCTTGTCTTTCGAACCTCATCAAGATGAACACTTTCAAGTGTCTTTATGAGCCGCTTTGGTGGGACTCTCTAAGATGGTCCTGGTTGCTCCATTGATTGGGATGGTGTTGCATTTCCATGAAGGTTCAACCTTTCAATATTCTTAATCACATCATCCAAACGAACTTCATGTTCTGATGACGTAGTTGGAACTTTGTTGGATTTGTTTGGGACGACACAGGTTCTACTTTAGGTTTCCAACAAAACCCTACAAACCATCGACCCTTCTGGAGACTAGAAGGAAAAAATACGCACATAGTGCATAATGAAGTCTCAGTTGAGATGGCTTATGAGTGAATGTAGGATCCAAATGTATGTAATCATGGAAGGGAGGTTATTGTGGGGATGTCAAACATTATTTATACCTCAACATACATAATATATATTATTCTAACACATTATTTTATCCATATTTACCATTCTATAACCATTTGCATTCATTGAGATTCATTTTGCAATAAATATCATACCTATTCTAGTGTGCACTGCATTTTACTTCTACCAGATTCATTCATTCATCATAACTAAGTAACTGTAAGAAATAAGACAAGCATTCCACACAGAGACACAAATTTTTACCGTGGTTCACCCCCCTGGGCTATGTCCACAAAGATCTGGCATTCTTCACTCTTTTATTATTCTTTATGAAGTTTATAGCAATGCACATTACATAAGAAGTGTATATGAGGTGCACATGTATATGAGTTTGAAAATATCACACCAAGCTACACAGTGTGCAACCTTACCCTCGATTACAATTCATCTCTCTATCTCCCAAAACTAACTCTGACTTCAAAACTAGCTCTAGGATCTCTCCACATTAGCTCATCCTCTAGCAATATCACTACCATCTATTTATATTACAAAAATGGGTTAAAACCCATTACAAAATGACTAAAACCCTAACCCACCAACCCTAAGTGGATTAGGTTTGTCCACATTCTAACTCCTTTAGCGTAGCTAGTTCATAATACAACTGTTTTCCTCATCGATCTGCATCCTTCTTTCTTCCTTTGACCTTCCTCGTTTCCTAGTGCTTCTTTTCCCTGTTTTTTGGCACGCGCTCCTTTTCTAGTCCATTTTCTAACCGTCTTCATAAATTACCACGATTTTCCCCAAAATGGTCTGCACCAACAGGCCCCCAATACTCGCCTGTGGCTCATCCCAAGCCACTTAGGTAGTGTTTTCTTCCTGCACTAACTTCTATAGCTCCTGGACCTACTTGAAACCTCTTCAACTCAGTATTTTACTTTCGCTCTCTTCTCTGCTACAGTCTCTAAAATTTATGTAGTAATATGCTCCTTCAACAATTCTTCACTCTCCAATCCAACTTTCTCAATCTGACCCTTTTTTGCATCAATCTATGTTAGCATTTGTTCTTCTCCTTCTTGTAGTGGTTCTAAATACACCTGTCTTGAATTCTTTTATACTTGTATACTATTAAACTGTTACTACAAGTTCTTCAACCCCTGGGAACTTTTCAGCTTGTCTAATATTGTCATCACTTTCTTCCTCTGCTTTAGTTCTTACACTGCAGTATTTACCCCTTCTTCTTTCCTATCTAACTCCTGCAGTTTCTCAGCCTCTTGAATATTCGTCCATAACTATGCACTCTTATTATATATCTCTGTGATTTCCTAAATCATCTGCGCAATGCACTTTGTATGACCTATAGCCTCCTACTCCCTTTTTGTTCATACTTTTGTTGGAGTGTTAGGTGTTGCTAGGAGTTATGTCAACTTTGTAATGTGGCTCCTGTAATTCTCCATAGGCTGCGTTATTTTTTCAATCTTCTCCTATGTTGGTATGTTCCCTTCATGCGTGTTGTTAGGAATAGTTTTGAACACTTCTTCCAGTTGCAGATATTATATTCCAGTGCGTTTCTTTGCTTCTTCCCTCTCAAACTGCACCTGGTTAAGTGTCATCTCCAATGTCTTCTATACTTCCTTGGACAATTGTACACTTGTATCATATTCACGAGCCCTCGATTGAATTTACTGCATCACACTTATTTGAAGTTTGTATGGTTCCTTTGTTGGAACCTTTGGCAATGCCAAGTCCAAATGATCAATTTCCTTTAATGGATTCTGCACTGTATTATCGTCCACTTGCAACATTCCCTAAGTGATACAAAATTTTTGTTCCCCATAGCTATGATCTACAGTGTCTCTTGTTCTAGAACTATTCTTTCCTTCACATTTTGTTTTTGTTGCTCCTGTTCTTTTTGTTACGCTATAGTGAGTTGCAATTGTTCCAATGTATCCTTGACCTATGTCAATTTCTAGATTATCTACTCCCTTTACTTCTTAGGATCATACCATGCTTTTGTTGTTTGATCCTACACTTTCTCTATGACTAACTCTGCATCATCCTTAGTAATTGTAAGCTCAGGAATGCCCTTATGCAGCTTCATCTTCTTGCACTTGCCTATTGACTGCAATATTGTCCTTTTCAATGGAAATGTTTATGTTTGTGTAGTTGTCACTAGTATATCCATATTTGGGGGATCTTCGCCTCATGTTTCCTCCAACATAGGAAGACTTGTATCTTTCTGCATCCTCCATTTGGTTCTACTGCATGCTCCTTCTCTTTCACTGAAGGCTTTGTGATAGTATTCTTCTACCTTGGATTTCGAGTGGTTGTACTACCCCTTGTTTCTATGGCATTCTTTGTCTCCCTGCTTGTATTGGCTATTGGGCTAGTTGTTTTCTTTGAAGTTCCAACCTATACTTGTTTCTTATCTTTTGGGACATTCTTTGGAGTTACTAGAACCATCCATTCTTTGGGCCAATCCTTCATGTCCCATTGCACTTCTTCTCTTGTGACACAATACCTCAACTATTGCCACTCCTTGCGACACTTCCTCAAAAGTTTACATGCCATAAATTTCATCACCAACCTCATTGCTGGTTCACTGATTCAGTTAATCATTATTACCCAAGAACCTCTCTCAGTGCCATATTTCTTCTCCATATCCTCTGCTAAATATTTTTCCATTCTCTTTTCATCCAGATAGTTCTCTGGTTTTTCTTCATTTGTTGGTAAGCCTTTGATCTTTGCAATTATGTCCACATCTATTGGTACATGGCTCTCCATCCATAAGATGCATCCATGTACTAGTGGCAATAGTTGTTTCACACAATCATTTACATCTTTTCCCCTCCCAGAGTGGGGAATCTCTAGCAGGTTCATGATCCCGGTGTTATATAGTCCTGCAATCCACTACTTTTGTTAGGATCTAATCCTAACCCCTCTCCATGGGTCACTAGTTAGTAGGATACATTTTCTATGTAATAAAGGCCAACATTGGTTAATAATGCCTAATAAATAAAGGAGAATAAGTCAATGTAAGAAGACCTAATAGAATCTTCCGCCTCTAGAAAGATCTTCCTCTAGAAGCTTCATTAGAAGGTAGAATTAGTATAAATAAGAGTAGGAGGCATTGAATATTTTTTTCTTGGATATTACTATAATAGAGCTCTACTTTGCTGAAGAATTCCCCCTCAAAAATGCAAGTGAACATTGTTATCATTAATAAAGGTGTTATTTCTGGTGTTATTATGGTATTATTCTGATATTATTCTGGATATATCATTGTTGTTTTTCTATTTCTTGCTCAATATTTTTGTTCTGCATATTATATTATATCTGGAATATTGCAAGTGGTATCAGAGCTCTTTCCAAGGAATGACTTGTGGGGTAATTGTTTTTCAGGGTAGAGGCATATTTCGATGTCTTTAAGCTATAGAGATATTACTGTTTTCAAATTTCTGTGGTGAGTAGTTTCGAGGTTAATTGCTGGATAATCCACAATTGGTGTCATTTTTGTCATCGACGTCAAGTGGCCTCATGGAAAAGAAGAACTAGGTAGATTCTTTGAGAACCTCAATGGTATTTTGGAGAACATAAAATTCACCATGGAACTGGAAGAGAACAACAACATACCCTTCCTAGATGTACTCATGACTAGAAAAAAAAATGGTACACTAGGACACAAGGTATTCAGAAAGAAAACTCACACAGACAACTACCTTCATGCTGATTCCCACCACCACCCCTCAAAAAAGATGGGGGTTCTCAACACCATGGCCACAAGGGCAGCAAGAATCTCCGACAAAGATCATCTAAAAGAAGAAATAGATCACTTAACAAAGGTCTTTAAGAACATTGGATATAGAGATAGAGACATCAAAAAGGAAATGGATATGAAGGATAAAAGGACTCATACCCAAAATGATCAAAACCCCAACTTAAAGGCCTTTCTTCCCTACATTAGCGGTGTCACAGACAAGATTGCAAAGGTGTTAAAAAGCAAAGAAATTAAAACCTCCTTCAAACCCCTAATTACCATCAGACAAAGAATGAAGTCGGTAAAGGACCCCATAGACCAACAACAAGGAAAAGGCATCTACAAGGTCTCTTGCTCATGCGGGAAATGTTACATTGGGGAAACCGGACGATCATTTCAAGTAAGAATCAAGGAACATGAAGTTGACATCATAAATGAACGAACTCGCACTTCAGCCTTAGCAGAACACTCACTTAAGACAAAACATCATGTTTTCCTTGAGGATACCAAGATACCAACAAAAGAGGACCATTACTACAAGAGATGCTTAAGAGAATCTCTAGAGATAATCAAACACCCCAACAACATGAACAGAGATGGCGGCCTGGAGGTAAGTAGATTTTGGCACCCATTAATCAACCAACTTAAGGAACCTCATATATCGAATTAGGTTTGACACCGCCTCTCTTCTCTAATCATAGAAACCTATTACTACACTTTTCACTAATTAAGCTTCATACACCCTAATTGATACCCTATTTACTAATAATAGCATTATCAACTTACATTAACCTTAACAAATACTTTTTCTTAAAAATTTAAAAAACCTTTGCTTACACAACTTATAAATTTACACTACTATATCCTTAGTAACCCTAATTTTTAGTACATTCACTTAAAACCTAATTCTTGAATAAAACTTAATACCTAGACCTATTTATTTATTTATATATATAACTTTAAATCCTAATTATTAAAACAAACTATCACTTAGACCTAGCCTATTTATCAAACATTATAAAATTGATTTACAAAAAACATAACTAATACACAATCTTAACACTTATTTATCCTATAAAAAATCCTAGATTTACTTTAAAACTAATTAAAATTAAAACCTAAACCTAATAATAATACAAGATCTTATTAAAACATAAATCAACCCTATTTAATAAACATAAATTAACCCTATTTAGTAAATTTCTTATTAACCCTAGCCTATATATAACTTTTCACACTACTTTATCCTATTAAAACCCTAGTAGTCTTATTTATAATATTATCGAAAACCTAGAATTATGAAGTATTATCAATAACCTAATTTACTAACCCTAAAATTGAATTAAATTTTCCTCAATTTTAGAAATGGGACGTTACAACTAGCCGACCTAATTACAAATCTCGAAACTGTCCTGCATCTACTATTAATTGATGAAGATCATCAAGCTTTGTAATTGACGATTAGTCCTGATGATGAATCCCGATTCGGATTCGAAACGTCGATGACAAAAATGAAACCAACTATGGATTATCCAACAATTAACCTCGAAACTATAGAGATATGTCATTACGTGCATACAACCACATTCGGGGAGTCATACACATAAGAAATACAAGTGGGTTTTAAGCGCACATCTGTTGGCCACCCTTGTAACCATTTTTGGTACCCCTTCGAGTGGTAGCGCATCAGAAATATCCTATATATGGATCGACCTAGGCATCGTGAATCCTTCCATAGATAAACCGATCAACCTCTTGACTTCTATAATGCCAACATGAATAGCACTTGGGAATATACTCTCTAGTACCTGGGTAGTTGGGTAGTTGGGTAGTATGGCTAAGGGTACAGTCTAGCCTCCTTAGTTGGTGCAATGAGATATTGGTCTCAGTACTATTATTGGACCCCACATGTATATTAGAGAGCTATAGCACAGGGAAAACCCTTGTCTGTAGAACCCTTGAATACCTTAACCCTTGGGATAGAAAAATCAACAGAACGGAGAAGATCTATTGTCATGCAATTGTGTCTCCTGCATTTTGTTTGTGAATTTCCTACACATTTGGGGAGTCATACACGCAAGAAATACAAGTGTTTTTTAAGCACACATCTGTTGGCCACC
>JASDQU010882817.1:20042-34241 GCA_032191745.1 Picea mariana
AAAAAAAAGGATGGGGATTGTCAACACCCTTGTTTGTAACATAGTCCATTTCATTCCTCTCTTCATTCCAATCGTGTTGGTACCCTTCACTTTTAAGACATTTTTTCTCCATGGTTCCACCCCTTTCCGAGACACCCTTATTTTACACCTATCCCCTTGGACTCCTATCTTTGTCCTGATCACCCTGGTAAATATCACTTTTTGTGGTCCCGATTTCCATATCGACACCTCATCTACTATATAATCCACAATCATTCCAACCACCCAAGATCAGACCCAAGAAGAAAATGATACTAGGCTATCCAACTTAGAATCGTGAATGGACTCCATCCAAAATACCATACAAACAACAGTCAACAACTCCCTCCCTGTAACAATCCAAGAATCCCTTTGGGATGCCATGCAACCATTCATGAAAGGAAAGCAACTACAGACCAATGTAGAGAACCCTCAACATTTCCATTATGAGCATACTCATTCCTCCCACTCCCCTTGGCATTATCCACACTCTTGGAATAAGGTGCCCAAAGTTGACATGCATAAATTTGATGGATCCAACCCTGAAGGGTGGGTCTCTCAAATGGAACAATACTTCTCCCTCAATAATATTTGGAATGATGAGACCAAACTCCATGTAGGGGTTTTGTACCTAGATAAAGAAAGATGGAAGTGGTAATAGTGGCATAAGAAATGTTATATATGAAATCCCACTTGGAACCTCTTCATTAAATTAGTTTGTGCTCATTTTTATAGGGAATCACATTTTTTGGGTAGACTCACCAAGCTGCGCCAAACTGGATCAGTCACAGATTTCATCATGACATTTGAAAAATTGGCTATCTAGACTGAGGGATTCTCTGATTCATTTTACCTTGAATGTTTTATCAGTGGCTTAAAGGAATCCATCCAAGCTCATGTGAGCATGCATCATCCTACTACCTAGTTGCAGGCATGTCAATTAGCAAAGGAAGTAGAGACCATCCTTCAGGCCCCACCCATGAGGGCTCTGGTTCTCAATCGTCCTCACCCCTGGGCTCACCCAACTCCGACCCAAACATTGAAGGTCCAAAACGTATCTCTAGCTGAAATGGAAGAATGTTGCAAGCAAGGACTTTGCGACTATTGTGATGAAAAGTATTCACCAGGGAATAAATGTTGAGAGAAAAAGTTCTTCCAGATTGATGCATTTTCTTCATCTCCTTCTAATGACATACCATATGATGAGGCCCCACCAATTGATCAAGCTGAATCTCCTGTTGTAACCTTTATGGAACTAGAGGAACCCATTATATCTCTGTTGGTATATTTACAAGACAGAAGGCAGAGTATGCATGTTGTCATTGATGGCAAGATCAGAGATCACGACGATAACGAACAGTGGTAGATTATCACGACGATGAATCAGCATGACTATGATGAATAGTGGTAGAGTATGCTTGTGATGACAAGATTGAAAGTAAATGCTCAACAGTGAAGAGCAACAGTGATCGTTGGATCACCCATTCAGAATTCCCGATGGTCGTCAGATCTAAATTTAGACAGGAGGAGCACACAAAAGAGGAGAACAGATCTTAGACGTTAGATATGAGCGTGAGGACTGACCATCATTGGATCCAAAAGAATTAGCATGACCTTTAAGTGAAAGGTGAAGCGGGCTAGCAAAGTCCCGAAAGTAGGGTGACCGTTTGATCTGAAGGACACGTGGTAGCAGATGAGGAGTTTCGCAAACTCGTGAATCAGGGGAATAGAGGTGAGATAACCTCAAACTCCATGAAATGAAAAGTCATGAAATGATCCTGGTCATTGGATCTAGAGGACACGTGGCATGCGATTGGTGTTTCGCTGACTTTCACATGGGAGGAGTCAAAGGAACATGACACAGAATCTCGCGATATGCGAAGTCACGACATGATCACAGTCGTTGGGTCACAGAGGGTTGTGGACCATTAATCTAGAGAGAGAAGATCTTTATGGATAAGCACTTGGTCACAACTGGTGGTCATATGAGAGGAAGGATCTAGCTAGGCTAAGCTCCATTTCAGAGATCGCCAAATGGAGAGTCGAGAAGACTCATTACAAGAGTTTGGAAACGCGAAATTGCATAACGCCTGTTGGTGTAGTCTGTGGTCATCGTTGGTGGTCATGAAAAGGAAAGGTAATAATTGCTAAGCCCTATTTTCGGAGATCGGGACATGGAGAATCGAGATGCCTCATCACAAGACTCCCAAAATCGTGAATCATGAAGCACTTTATGGATAAGCGCTTAGTCACAACTAGTGGTTACGAGAAGGGAAAGAGCTAGTAGCTAACCTTCATTTCGGAGATCACGACATGGAGAGTTGAGATTTCTCACCACAGGATTTCTGAAATGCGAAATGTGAAATCACCTCCTGATTAGCCTATGGTCACAGCCAGTGGGCACATGGGATGAACGCGAGATCCTGCAGATGTAATCCAACGATGCTGGAAAATTGAGAATCTGATTGAAGGGCTATTGTTTCACCTCACGGTTAGTTGTTCAATTACGATTCAATTAGCATAACTGAATCATGGTTCTTGGACGTTTGGTGATTGAGTTGTTGAGGCATTTCCCTTGGAGATTCGAGGTGTAACTGAATTGGGGTGAGAGCATAAAAGGGATATGCAGCGACTGTGTGATGTTAGCTGTTCTCACAGAAAAAATGAGTTGAACTAGAAGAAAGGAAAATCATAGCATGCGCAATGTGACATCAAACTCAGAGATGAGAAACAGAAGTTGAAAAGGAAGAAGAAGAGAATATTTGTAGAACATATAGAAGAAGAGAAGAATTGTAGAACAAACTAAAGCAAAGCAGATTTACAGAACATAGAAGAATCGGTAAGAATGATATATCTGTATTGTTGATTATTTATCCAAAAATTCATAGTCAGGGAGGTCGGGTGGTGCTAGGGAGGATTTTGGTCCTCTGATATTCAAGTTGGTGCTTGAATATTTGAAGTTGTATCTTCCATCTAGTTGTGGCTAGAAAATGGGGTGGCAGGGTGGTGCTAGGGAAAACACAGAGTTTTTATGTATGCAAGTTGGTGCTTGTATAAGTCCAATTGGTGCTGGAACACACAGGGAGTTGGTGCTTCCTTCTAGTGGGTGCTAGAGAAACAAGAGGGTTGGTTCTCTCATCAAGTTGGAGCTTGTAAAATTGAGGTAGTAGCCTCACATTGAGTTGGTTCTCAAAGATAGATGATGTACAGAACTTAAAAGACTACCTATCATTCGAAGAAGAAGAAGTTTCCTCCCATTATGGGTTTCCTCGTGAAAATCTATCTCTGTGTATATTTTATGTGTGACTGATGTTCATTATTTACGTTGTTCATATCTTGTATAATATTGATTGTCACTTGGCAGAGATTAACAATTGTTTGAATAAGTCATAAATTGTTTAAGCAAAGTAACAACTGATTCACCCCCCCTCTCAGTTGTCTTAGTAATTTCAACAATTGGTATTAGAGCGGGTTCCTTTTATTTAAAGGTAGATCTGGAATCTTAAACATGACAATTCATGAAGGAACATTAGCCAATAAACCTCCTCTGTTTGATGGAACAAATTTTGCCTTCTGGAAAGTTAGTTAGAATGAGAACTTACATAATGGCCTTAGGTGCTGATGTTTGGGATGCAGTAGAGACTGGATATATAAAGCCTTCTTTGGTAGCTACTAAAGATGACAAGTTATAATTTAGCTTCAATGCAAAGGCAATGAATGATATCTTGAATGGACTTGTTGAAGCTAAGTTTGTAAAGGTGATGGATCTTGAATCTGCCAAAGCGATGTGGGATAAATTTATGAGCAGTTATGAAGGAAATGAGAAGGTAAAACATGCCAAACTTCAAACATATAGATTGAAATATGAACATTTAAAGATGAATGAAAATGAAACAATTAGCAAGTATTTTTTAAGAGTTGAAGAACTTGTGAATTCCATGAAGGGTCTTGGTGAGAATTTTGAAGAATCAATTTTAGTTCATAATATTTTAAGATCTCTGCTTAATAGACTTAATCCAAAAGTCTCTACAATAGAATAACTAAATGATCTTAAAACTCTGTCCAGTGATCAACTCCTAGGAACTATAACTGCATATGAAATGAGCATTAGCAAAGATATATCTATTACTAGAGAAGCATCTTTTAAAGCAGACAAGAATATTGATTCAAAACTAGATGATATTGAGGCAAAATTTGTGAGAAGGTTAAAGAAAGGATCAGGCAAGTACCAAGGCAAGTTGCCCTTCAAATGCTTTAACTGTGGTAAAATAGGTCATTTTTCATCTAAGTGTCCTCACAAGAAAAAGGACCAAAAGGACCAGAACTCTGATGATGAAAGGAAATACAAATTTAAGAAATATAGTAAAAAGAAAAGTTTGTGTGCAAACAATGATGACTCCTCAGAAAACATAGATAGTGATTCATCCTGTGAAGACAAAGTGAATGATTTTATGCTTATGGCTATGGGAGATCTTGATGATAAACACACAGGAGGTGACATGGATGATGAAGAAGCTATGGTGGATATGGAAGGTGAATTAATCAGATCTTTGGAAGAAATTGACAGACTTAGATGTAAGAAGAGAAAACAAAAACAGTTGTTGATGCAGTTTAAAATAAATGGTAAAAAACCAAATGAAGACTTTTCCCTACTAAAAGTGGAGTTAGAAGAGGCAAATAAAATAGAGGATATTATGAAGCAACAGTTATCAGAAAAGAAAGCAAGGTGTGAAGCCTTAGAAGAAGAGATAGTAAAAACCAGAAAAGAGATGGAGAAGTTTAAGGCATTGTATCACCAAAATTTGTCAAGTATTAAATCCTCAGAAGGATTAACTTCCATTCTAAATCAGCAAAGGAATCCAAATTTCAAAGCGGGCTTGGGCTATGAAGAAGGAACAGGTAGTGATCATCCAAGTAATACAGAATCCATCAAGTTTTTCAAATCTACAGTCATTGACAACAACCATTCTGCGGAAACAAAGAATGAAAATCAGCCACCAAGAAGGAATAAAAGAAAAAGTACCAGAACCGAATCTGTAGATCAGAGAAATTATCAACATGGAATAAATCAACCTGCTCAAAGAAGACAGTCTTTTTCCAGGTACAAAGAATTTTTCTATGGATATTGGTTTTTCTGTTCTAACTTTGGTCACAAAGCTGTAAATTGTTCTTTAAGATTTAGATATGAGAAATCAAGATAATCAAGGAATAATTACCTATCACAACAAAGATCGAGACATCCAAGTAACAAACAACCACAGACTATAAATCATGTGATGGGTGGGAAAAGGACGCGGGTGAAACATAACAACAATTATGAGCATAAAAATCACTATGATCTATTATTCAGTGAACCAGAATGTTATATCTACCATAATTATGGACATAAAGCTGCAAATTGTCGATTAAGGAACTATAAGCCAGATTTGAATCCCACTACTGAAAATTTCAAAGTTTGGAAGAAGAAAGAAGATGACAAGTGTGGATTAGTGCTATCAGCCCAAAGACAAAATAATCCCTGGTATATTGACAGTGGATGCTCCAAACATATGACTGGAGACAAAAGTAAGTTTCTAACTTTAAGTGAAAGAAAATTAGGGAACATAACTTTTGGAAATGATGCACCAGGAAAAATAAAAGGTAAAGGAATAGTAAGTCTGAGTAATGGCAAAGGAAAAGATTAGAATGTGTTGTTTGTAGATGGTCTGAAACATAATCTACTAAGTGTCAGTCAATTTTGTGACAGAGGATGTGAAGTTTTTTTTACTTCTAAAGATTGTAAAATAAAGTCTGTGAATTCAGGACAGCTAGTTGTTGAAGGGATAAGAACATAAAACAATGTCTATGTGTTAAAAGAATAAAAAGAAGAATGCCACTTAAGAAAGTATGATGAAAGTTGGCTATGGCATAGAAGACTTGGACATCTAAATTTTGATCATATAATCAATCTTAGAAATAATGGGGCAGTAAAATATCTTCCAAAAATATCAAATCCATATGATTCTATTTGTAAACCTTGCCAAATAGGAAAGCTTACTCAGACACAGTTCAAATCTAAAAACTTTCCTTCAACAGAAAAACCTCTCCAGTTAGTACATATGGATTTATGTGGACCATCAAGAAGAGAAGGTACAGGAAAATAAAACTATTTTATGTTGATTATTGATGATTATTTTAGACTAACATGGGTTTCCTTTTTGAAAGAAAAATATGAAGCATTTGAAAAATTCAAAATGTTTAAGCCTCTGACTGAGAATCAAACAGGAAAAAGATTGAAGGAAGTAAGGTCTAATAGCCGAAGAGATTTTATCTCATGGAACTTCAAAGAGTTCTGTGATGAACATGGGATCAAAAGAGAGTACACAATTCCAAGGACTCCTCAACAAAATGGAGTAGTTGAGAGGCAGAATAGATCAGTACAACAAATGGCAAGATCAATGATGAATGAAAGAAATATACCTCAGACATATTGGGTGGAGGAAATTCATACATTTGTTCATATTCTTAACAGTTGTTCATATTATAACAACAATTGTTCATATTCTTAACAGTTGTTCAGTACAACAAATGGAAAGATCAATGATGAATGAAAGGAATATACCTCAAACATATTGGGTGGAAGCAATTCATACAATTGTTCATATTCTTAAGAAATCTCATCTCAGGCCACACAGTGACAAAACTCCTTATGAACTATGGTTTGGAAGACCTGCTTCAATCAAGAATTTTAAAGTGTTTGGGAGTAAATGTTATATTAAGAATAATATTGAAAATATTGGCAAATATGATGACAGGGTTGATGAAGGTATCTTCTTAGGTTATGCTACAAACAGTAAATGATACAAATGCTACAATAAGAGGCTGCATAAATTGGTTGATTGTATCAACATAAAAGTTGATGAAGAAATCCCGGTATGAAATATAAGCAGTGTTGAACCAAGCACATAAGATATAGTTGAAGATGAAGATGAGCAGGTCCAAGGGTCAGAAAGAGAAGAATCTGAATCAGATGAAGATACAAATACTCAGGTTGACACAAATAATCATAAAGAAACAAAACCACCTATCAGAATTGTTAGAAAGAATCATCCTGAAAATCAGATAATTGGAGATATAAATAAAGGAGTTCAGACAAGAAGGAAATTGACTAAAGACTCAGAACAATCCCAGATTGCTTTTCTATCTATGATTGAACCTAATTTTTTTTATGAAGCTAGCAAGTATGATGATTGGATTAGAGCCATGAATGAAGAGCTTGATCAGATTGAGAAGAACAATACTTGGGAGCTTGTTCCTAGACCTAAGGATAAGAATGTAATAGGCTCCAAATGGGTCTTCAAGAATAAAATGAATGAAAAAGGAGAATTTGTTAGGAATAAAGCCATATTAGTCTGCAAAGGGTATGCATAAGTTGAAGGACAAGACTTTGATGAAACATTTGCACCAGTGGCAAGACTGGAAGCCATCAGAATGTTTCTTGCATATTCATGTCATAAAAAATTTAAAGTATATCAGATGGATGTAAAGTCAACATTTCTTAATGGAGATCTAGAGGAAGAAGTATATATGGAGCAACCTGAAGGATTCTCACTAACAGATAATCCTGACTATGTCTGCAAGATGAAAAAGGATTTATATGGACTAAAACAAGCACCACGAGTTTGGTATTATAGACTGGACAAATTTTTACAAGACAAAGGGTTCAAGAAAGGTATTGTTGACAACAATCTCTACATTAAGTTTGAAGGTGATGATTTACTAGTTGTTTTAGTTTATGTAGATGACATTATTTTTTGTTGTGCTAATGATTCCTATGTCCAGTGGTTTGCTAACTCTATGCAAACAGATTTTGAGATGTCCATGATAGGCGAACTTTCATACTTTCTTGGTTTACAAGTAAATCAGAGTTCTGCAGGAATTTTTATCACTCAAGAAAAATATTTGAAAGTGATGTTAAAAAAGTTCCAGATGGAAGATTCTTCCCTTGTTTGTACACCTATGGTAGCCGGTTGTAAGCTCAGTCAAGATGATGCTTCACCTGATGTTGATCAAAGGACATATCGATCAATGATAGGTAGTCTTTTGTACATCACAACGTCTCATCCTGATATAATGCAAGCTGTTGGAATGGTAGTTCGTTATCAGTCTACTCTTAAACAAATTCATTTAGTAGATGTAAAAATAATAGTCAAATACTTGAAGGGAACAATGACTTATGGTCTGTGGTATCCTAGAAATCATAATTTTCAGTTAACTTCTTATTCAGATGTTGATTGTGCAAATTGTGTGGATGAGAGAAAGAGCACCAGTGGAGGTGCATTCTTGCTGGGTGACTCATTAGTAGCATGGCCTAGTAAGAAGAACGGGTCTATTTCATTATCAACCATAGAGGCAAAGTACATTACTGTTGCTACTTGTTGCAATTAGATTTTATGGATGATCCAAACTCTTGCGGATTTGAAGGTCATTTATACTGATCCGATCCCAATTCACTGTGACAACACCAGTGCAATTAGTGTCTCTAAGTATCTTGTTCTTCATTCCAAGACTAAGCATATACCAATCAAATATCATTTTCTCAGAGAGCAGGTTACAAACAGAGTTGTTCAGTTGAATTACATTCCTTCCACAGAATAGATAGCTGACATCTTTACCAAACCGTTAGCAGTGACACATTTTGGATATCTTCACCAAAAGTTTGGGGTTATATCTTCTTTTGTCTAATATATTCATCTTGTCAGGGGGAGTACGTTTTGAATATCTGTTATATTTCTGGTGAATATAGTTTTGGTTCTTCTGTTTATAGTTGTCAGGCAGAGTATGTGCCTATCGCATTTCTGATATCTTCAAGATGTACTGCAAAAGCTCAAGGGGAGAGTGTTTCTTCTTTGACATTGATGTCAAAGGGGGAGAAAGTGTGGTAAGTGAAAGGATGCTACAGTGGTAATGTTCTTCAAGAGGTTTCCATCAATGCCAAAGGGGGAGATTGTTGGTATATTTACAAGACAGAAGGAAGAGTATGCATGTTGTCATTGATGGCAAGATCAGAGATTATGTGATTATTATTTTTATAAGCTACCTACACAGGGTATATGAAATTTTATTACTCTTTATGAGCGTTTTGATTAAATGACAGTTGTAAATCGACACATTTTAGCTATCATCTATTCATGCTTCATTTTCATGACTGAAAGCATGAAAACTTGCAACTATCATTACTATTCTGTTTTAAAATTTCATTGAAAGCATATGGTTTATTACAGAATTGTGATTTCTTGCCATGAGCATGTTGCTCTCCTTGTTTGTGACCCTTTCGATTCTTAGCATGCCTAAGATATTTATGGTTGTATGAATGAAAGACCCCCTCCATTTGATATTCGATTTTTTTTTATTGATTTTGGTTTGATTTTTGATCATATTTCTTTCATGAAACCTTTGACTATTCGATTTTTGTAAACTTACCTAACTCTGCAATCAAACTATGATGCACACACTATGTTTTCAGACAACTTTGGTCCTAGCATGTACTCAGTGCCAAGGTGGCATACAATGTATAGGTTGCTATTACTCCTTAGCATGGTCTCGGGTTTCACAAAACTCTTCACATGTGTTTTGATTAAACACCTTTCCCATCGTTCGAATCATCACAGCATGTATTGATAAAGCTCGGGGCTATGGCTCTGTTTCATTTTTACAAACCCTACCTGTGTGTTGTGCATTAATTACCTGTCCATTTAGTATGGCTCCAGTGGTAAGAGTCGAACCAAATGGCATCCAAACACTGCTCTCATATGATAATGCTAGGGAAGATTTGGAAAGGAATGGTTGGCATATTTTCATCGAAAAGTTTCAGGGTTTTAATCTTCAGGTCGCCCAAGAGTTTTCCTTAACCCTTGATGGATTTAGGGAAAAAATTAGTGATGTGCAATTGGAAGTAACCGAAGAGTTCCTAATTCAAGCCACGGGATTGCCAGCGGTTGGTCAAAAATGGTTCAAAAACGCAAAAGTGGAGGAAGTCCCCTGGACTTTACTGTTTACCTCACGAAAAATAACTAGTTGTGATCGAGGTATGCCAATTTCGTTATTGAAACCTAGGTGACATGATTTACTTACTGTAGTGAAACAATTCATCACATGTGAGGGACTATTCAGTCTTGTTTTCCTATATCATTTATTCATGCTTATGAGTTTTATTGGTTTTCTGATGAATATGCCTTATTAACTACTCAGAAGTCTGTATAAAATGGGGAAAAGATTTATGAAACAGAGGTCAGATTCAAGCCTATTTCATCATGGACTGATTAAAATCATCCTCATGCACCAGTTAGAGTCACAAAATGACTTTTGGGATTCATTCATTACACGAAATGGTTTTGGCAACCCTGTGTTGGGAGAAGTAGATAAGTCGGTCATTGAGGAAACCTTGTGAACCCAAGGGCCTCTCCCCCACCTCTCCAGGCTTGTGATTTTTCCCCTAACAATGAACCCTTGAGCTACCCTAAGTTCATTCAATAGGAAATTCGACTGGTTACACATCCAAAGGATTGTATTAAAACTGTGAAGAAACCTACAGGAAAGAAGTTAAAAGGTAGTGTTGATGTCAATTTAAAAAAAAAAAGAGCTGGTCGGTTAATTTATCGAAGTCTTCAAAGTAAAAAAAACCCCCGTGTAGACATGATCAGCATGATTGAAGTGAGTGAAAGCTCAGACTCAGAAATTGACAAATTCCTTGTTGAAGAGGACCCCATGTCATTCGGTTATACCCTGACTGACCCTATAACTATGTTAATAATTTTCCTCCTTGTCTAAAGGAAAACCAAGAGTTCCCTGGTATCCAACTCTATGATAAATCTACCATCCGCATAGAGAATTCTCCGATCCATAATTTTGTTCATGCTAATGCAAACTCCTTACAGTCACAATGTGATGTGTGTCGATCGTCGATCGACAGATACTATATCGATGTTCCACTTCTATAGTCATGAATCAAGTCTTTAAGAGACCAAGTTGACATGTTGACAAATGAAAAAAATAGACTTGAATCCATCATCCAAGGGAAGGAGAAGCATTTAAAAACTATAGGTCATGTGATTTTCAAAAACGTAGAGGCAATTACAACTATCATTAACTCCAAAGTTTCTTGATACGTTTTGATTTCATGATTAGAGGTATGATTTTTTTTATTTAATAGCATGAGTGTGTCATTATTAAGTTGGGATATTCAATTTGATTGAATAAAACTATTTTTATTATTAAGATTAGTCTGTTTTGTTTATTCAATAAATAAGATTGCATTTGCTATTATAACTAGCTACATAATCGCAAGATTCTGTAGCCAGTTAAGAAAATTCGAATTGTTTGATTTGATGATTGAAAACATATCTGAGATCTTCTTATTTTCATTTTTTTTTAGGATAATTAAGGAGCCCATGATTTCAAATATGATATGAGGCACTTTTTGAGATCTCCCAGCCATATCAATTTTGTAATTTGAGTAAACAGAATTAGACTGTTGGTAGTTTTTTGATATCTAGTGAAATCAGGGTGGTTCCATCCCCCTTTATTTTTTGAAACCAATTTGATCTTATGAACAAGAAACAGTTATGTTTCCTGAAACCTATATAAACATATCATTTTGTAAACATTGGATCATCTCAGCCTGGGGGAAGAGTATGGGCGTTTTTATCGCAGACTTGAATGAAGCATAATGTGTGTTACAACTTTAGCTTTTCTGTATGATGTTTTGATTCAGGTTATGTTTATGTTGATTTGATAATAGATGGCGATTGCTTTAGTCATTGTGATTTATTATCATTTGACATGATTCATTTTATACTTTGCCCATATCTTATTTTTCAGATACAATATATACACAGTGACCATTTATCCAATTTAAATTAGGACATTCATCTCTAATTTCTATTGAATGTCTGCATGCAAGTTCTTATAGGAAGATTTATCTTGTCGTAATTTCTTGTAAATCATTAGATCACTGTAACTGTGTCGCTTTTATGTTTTGTTATCAAAACTCAATCTCCAGCGCATTGTTTCTCTTTTGTTCAAAACAACATTACAATCCGTTGCAGGTTTACTTCCCGGATAAGGTGGCTGGATATTCCCTGTTGAACAGACATTGGATGCAATAACAGGCTAGCCTGTTATTTGATTTCATTAGCTTGTTGAATATAGAAGTTTTCCATATATAGAACATTTTCTACTATCTATTACTTTCTTTTCAATTAGGCAGTTTAATGTTTGATTTCATGAGTGTATACGTCTAAGAAAACAAACCAAAAAATTAGATAGTATTTTCACTTTCTTTATTATTGTTGCTAAAGTAACCAATTTACATTTGATTTTTTATGAGTTTAGATTAAAACTCATGTTTTGTACAGATTGTATATAAATTTATTGAACATATTTCAGTTAAATAAATTGTACATATATATATTTAAATGTACTTATAGATTTTACTAATTGTTATTTATTAGGTTATTGTTTTTCCTTTAGTTATTTTTTTGCTTTCTTTACGAATTAGATCGGCCAACAGATCCGCAAAACCTATCGAAGTGAATTAATCCAAATAGTTTTGTTTAATTAGACAACCTCGGACCGGATTCACTCCTCTAGTTAACGAGCGGTCAATTTCGCCCGCCAACAAATGACTCTAGAAGGAGGGCCTGAAAACTATTAATGGCACAAGGAGGTCACAAGACTCCTCCCCCACCTACCCACTCACCTATAGTAACTAGAAGTTGTTCATATGAAAACATTGTCCCTCAAACAACAACCACATCAAACGACGATCCACGGATCACCGTTGAACCAGTAACTTTAAATCCCCCAGGTGGAGACATACAAGAGATTGTTTGTCAGTCCCTCATAAGAACGCACAATGCCTTAGCCCGTATCAGACAACTAGGTCGACCTTTGAACCAACCATTAGACTTATCTGATATCAGAGAGAAACTTGAAGGTACTGATCTTACCTTAAACCTTATGGATCCAGATCATATCCTCACTCCTGCAACAGGAGGATCTGGCATTTCACCATCATCGCCCCCTTCATCTCCTTCTTCTTCTGGAGAAGAATAATTAGACGAAGGCAGTTCTTCATCCCGACCTTCAACACCCCCCACACCTATGGAAAATCCAAAAAATCCCGCCAAACCTTGGCTCGACCAAGATGCAGTAGCCATACCTGGTCCCCAGCATCCTTTGCCTAAACACCCAGAGAAATGGCTCCCTAAATTTGACCCAGACTCCAAGCAGATCGCTGAAGATCACATCAAAAAGTTTATGTTAGCCATTAGGCTCTGTAGTGTTGAGCACGAAGACGTAGTGTGCATATTGTTTCCCTACACCTTTGAAGGCAATGCCTCTACCTGGTACTTTGCCCAACAACCCCACACCATCATGTCATGGGATAAATTTGAGTCCTGTTTCCTTGAGAAGTTCGGAGACGACAAGTCTCCTGAAGTTCTAGTCATGGAGCCTTCTAGTTTAAAAATGAACCCCAAAGAAAAGATAAAAGACTTTAATCAAAGGTTCTTGACACTAAATAACTGAATCCCCATAGATTCGATGCCTTCCAAAAATCTTATTGTCGCATACTACATGAAAGCCTTACATCAAAACATAGCCATTTGGGTAAAGAGGTCTAAGAAAGCCACATTGATAGAATCCTTCGAAGACGCCAGTCTAACCGAGAAAGATATTCTTAGCTTAAAAGACAATGCCGGTAATGAGATAGAGACTAGTCCATCCTCTAAGAAGAAAATCAAAATCCTTCCTAGACCTCCCCAAAACAAAGCTCAACCAGAGAGTTCGGATCTAGAAAACTTACAGAAAGTCATTCAGAAGTTATCCAATCAAGTTATAGATTTGAAAAGGTTGGCTAAAGAAGCTTCTTCGAGCAAAGGGCCTTATAAACCCCCTTTTAGGAAGTCTTTTCCCACAAACCGGCCTAACTCAAATTCTGAAGGCCTAAATCTATAAAGCTTACAATTTTCTATTCAAATGATCCTAGAAGCACATGCTAACTTGATTCCTCCTGAGATTCCTGAAGAAGTAGCTGAACAAGAGATAGTAGAAGAAGATGAACCCTCTCTAAACATTTTCATACATTTTTCGGATAGCATTTTTCAAGCTAATTTTGAAATAGTGCATCTGTTACATGTA
>JASDQU010882818.1:11734-25783 GCA_032191745.1 Picea mariana
CTTCAATCTCCTCAAGAACTAGCAAGAACCCTCTCAAGAGTCAAAACCCTCTTAGCAAAGATGAGTGAAATGGATGAAATGAGAAATAGAATGAGAGAAATGGGAGTGAAAGAGTGTTTTAACCTCTTACCTAACCCTAGGCTACCTTTCCCTTGCTTCATTTCTCCAAAAAAACCAAAAAAAAACTCAATTTCTTCCTCATGCACGCGGGCTCAGGGAGCGTCCAGGGAGCACATTTTTTGGTGAGGAATCGCGCTCCCTAAAAATGCTCCCGAAGGGGAGCGTTCAAGGAGTGCTCTCAGGAGCGCACTCCCTGAATGCTCCCCTTCAGAGCGGGATTCGGGAGCGGGTTCGAGGGGGGGGGGCGCTCCCCCGCAGCCTTGCCCCAACCATCATTGCAGGTTCAAGAGTTGGGATTGTTGGGTCCCAATCATGATTAATTGGACCAACATCCTTGGGGGACTTCTTGTTCTCCAAGGAAGCAAGGGTGAGAATGGGGAACTTTTCATTCAAAGGCCTTAGAGGAGGGTTGCAAAACCAACTGTGGCAACACTCCTGCCTCTCTCAAACAACTCGTCTAGAATGATGCCTTGGCCCTCTGTCAGAGTCCTGGGACTATTTAGACTGTGTGGATGGAGCAAGAGAGTTAACAACAGGTTCCCTGCTCATAGTGTAGGGAGCAACCCACCTCCTCCCATACTGTAGTGGTTGGTGTAGGCACCCCAAATCTAGTTCCCTATACCTAGATAATAACCTGCATATTTAAATTTGCACTACCTAAAGAATTGTTAACCCATGAGAAAAACATAATAGGTTGACCCTGATTATAGAGTCATTTCTTTTCTTCCATATCCGAAACAAGACTTCAATTCTAATGAGTTGTCAAGCTGCTTGAAAGTCAACAACCTAGTGTGGTTTGTCACACAAAAGGGTGACCTTCCATGAGATGGAGGCTGGGAGGATTTGACCACAGAACTTGAAGACCTTACTCTAAGCAGATTGATCAAACCTACAAAACTAGAGCCCACAAAAAATGTTTGATGTTATTGGGGCATCAGGCTGGGTGATGCCAAGGTGGACCAATAGATGGGTGAGAGCCAAGACCTTGAGGATAAGGGACTAGGCCAAAAAACCTTCTTGGGATCAACCAAGGGTTTCCAAATATTGCAAGGTCAAAAATGCTATTTTGTTTGTTTAGATTTTTAGACTCCAAATTTTGTTTAGCCAGACATCTAACAGCCAGACATCTAACACATGTTGGGGGCAAAACCACCAGTTGCGATCAACTGAATTATATTTCTTAAAGGCCTTGGATTTGTTCTAGTTCCAATCTTTCCACCCGGATGTTGGATATTATAGGCCTAGCTTCATGAGAAAGGTGTTAGGGATAAGGTTCTTGCCCCTATGAAGGACAATTCTATCTAGGTTGGCCAACCTAAATCTGTCTTTCTGCACAAACCACATGACCTAGTGTCGAGTCTAAGCATCGAAAAAATCTCTATCTGTGTTAATGTGTTTCTTAAAAAACTTCAAGGTTGACAACCAAGCAGTCTTAGCCAGGGTTTTACCTTCATGAAGCAAGATTGGGGACATCCAAAGGGAGTTTTCTTTAAACAAAAATACAAACCGGAGACATTGTCCTTTGCAGTTCATATATAGATTAACAACCTTCCAAGCCTTCCATATGCTTCAAGCAAAAAAGGTTCCCTTCACCTTGACCATGGTCGGGGTAGTATTAAGAATTTGTATGTTTAGACCTACCCACAATTTCCTGCCCAGGGGAGTTCCTTGAGAAATGCAAATTCAAAGGACCTTCTAGGCTTCATTTCCTTCTAACATATTGATAACCCATTTAACACAATTCTTGACCCTGGGTATGAGTTTTGAGGATTTCCATGCCCCCCAATCCCTAGAAGTACAACAAAGTGCAGAGTTTACCCAATGAATCTGTCATGAGATTTTTCAATCCTCCCTTCATGTTAGCTTAGAGGAATCCGTGAAGAGATTTTTCAATCCTTTGGTATGAAATATCCCTGACCCAGATATCTACTATGGATCTAGTGTTCTGTCTCACAAATCTGATACTCTGGGGGTTTCTGGATGCGTTTTATCTTCAGATCTGATACTCTGGGGGTTTTTGGATGCGTTTTAGTTATGTACTTGAGATGTTTGTGGTTGTTGCATGTGCATGTTATACATTATGGTTTAAACAATATATATGTGATGCATGCAGAAATAAGGAACAACAACCGCCCAATAATATGTATTATGAGATTTAAGTAGGGAAATACAATGAAATACTGGAAATATAGAAGATAGTCATCAGTTAGATGTAATGGATCATCAATGGAATATAAGCAAATAACATAAAATACCCATGATCAGAAGATGAAGGCAGATTTGATGCATGCACGGCTAGATCGGCAAAATCGACGGTTTCGGAGAAGCACGGTAACCGCTACAAACTGGAAAACTCGTTCGAAAGGCTGTACCCGTCGAAATGAGCTGGAAATTGCCCCAATAGAAGCGCCCTGGCCTCTAGACTAATCCTGGTGACTGTCGGATGGAAGATCTGTTCTCTGATGCTCCGGATCTCGTCCCCTGGGGGTCTGCGCACCTCCTAGGCTCTCTGAATGCGCCCAAATGATTCCACCAACGAAATCAGCTGATATAGGACTCAAAATGTTCTTCCCGCCAAAAGCGGAACTGGGTCGGAAGGGTTTCCCCAGATCTGCTCTGATGCTCCGTCTATAACCCCAACTGTCCTTCCATAAGAGCTGTGCCTTAGATGGATGAATGATGCGCTCTGAAGGATTCCACCGTCTGAAACTGATGGTAGGTGGCTCAATCTATGCACCCTGGCTGGATCTCAACTGGGTCGGAAGGAAACTGCAATCCGAGCTCGGATCTCATGCAGCTACACAAACCCTCTATCTGACCTTGTGCCCTCTCTGATTGAGCTGTGCAACACTGCAAATTGGATGCTCCTGAATCGCATGGTGAAATACCTGGATGGTATCTCCGATGGGCTAGGGTGTGTCTCTCAACACCAAAACCGATCAATGGTGGTGGTTTCCTCCATAAATCCACAAAACAGTAGAAGTCAAATCTCTTCCTCCTCTGGGAACTCTCAACATCAAATCATAACATAGCATAATGAGGAATTAGGTTGAATTCCTCCCTTTATACTCTTCCTGATCTAATTCACCATTGACTTTACTTAAGCTAGGCGCTTTTCCTCCCTAGGTGAATAATTAATTAATTAAGTCCCCTCTTTAGCACGTTTTTGTTCTAATTCTTCGTTGACTAAGTGACTTTTCCTATGCTTTTTGGCTTAATTCATCGTTTAGCCATCAAATCACCCTTATTTATCCCCCTTGTTCCCTGTTTGTGCCTGACTATAGTCTACGAGAACACATAGACTACTAAGTCACTCCCTGCTGGCCTATTCTTGGGAACGGGACATCATAGTCCTCCCTTCCCGAGATTGCTTTTCCTCAAGCAACATCAATCCTGGGTGCTGCAAAATATGCTCTCATTCCCATGTGGCATCCTCCACTGGAAGACCCTTCCATCTAACCAAGCATTCCCTGATGACCCTGCTCCTCAACCTGCGCTCTCTTTGCTCGAGCACCTCCTCCGACACTAGCTCCAACTGGCCCTCCTCATCCAAGGGTGGAAACTCTTCTGAAATGTTGATCTGTTGTCCCACGGCCTTTTTAAGGCAAGAGACGTGAAAGACGTTATGAATCTTGCTACCCTCCGGTAGCTCTAGCTCGTATGCCACCTCGCCTATTCTCTTGATGACTCTGTATGGCCCATAAAACTTCGGCTTCAACTTCTCTACTCCGCTCCTCTTCAAGGATGACTGTCTGTATGGCTGTAATCGCAGAAAAACCAAATCCCCTACCTCAAAGCTGTGCTTGACTCTCTGCCTGTCTGCATAGATCTTCTGCTGGTTCTGAGCTGTCTGCAAGTTCTCCCTCACTGCCTACAGAATCCTCTGACTTTCCTCCACCCAGTCTTTGGCCCCCAGGAACCTGCTGTCCCCAAACACAGTCTCCACAAAGGAGGGTGCATCGTACCCATACAATGCTCTGAAAGGTGACATCCTGATAGACATATGATACGTCGTGTTGTAGCAATACTCACCCAAGTGCAACCATCTCACCCATGTGCGCTGCTACCCCCCCACATAGTTCCTCAGATACCCCTCCACCCATTTGTTGACGATCTCTGTCTGTCCATTTGTCTGTGGGTGGTAGCTGGTACTCGTATGTAATGTCCCCCACCTCTTAGAGAGGTGATGAGGAGACTCAGTGGCCTGGGCACCCCCACTAGGTCATAGTCTCACACTGAAAGGGGGAAAGTCAAGAAGTTAAAAGTTATATTTTTAAGTTGACTTAAGAAAGGAAAAGGATAAAGGAGTAAAAGAAACTCAACAGAAGAATAGAAGATTAACCCTGGGAGTTAACCTAACCCAACAGAGAATTAGAAGGAAAAGTATAAGTAAGAGGCTGGGGCTCACCTATTACTCATTCTGGTTTTGGATTAGCATTTGCTATTGCTCTTGAGCATTCAGTTTGGGGGTTTTGCTATACAAACCCTTGTGAGCAACTCAGTGGTGAAATATCCACTCACCTTGTTCCACAGCTTGGTCTCGGGGATGAAAGACTCCTCCACACCATTCTAGTCTCAGCCCATCTCCATCTAGCGCTTCAGAAGGTAGCAGGCCGTACTGTTCTTTTGTTTCCATCAAGGGCACACCATCATCTAGAGGGAGGTTCGATCCAGCTTACCCTGAGGGCCTGGGGCCATTTCGACAGTTGGGTTTTGTTTGCAGGGGCAGGACCATCAGTTTGAGGGCTTTTCTGGAGGGTTATCATCATTCTACATTTGTCTGCAGATTGGGACGTCTTAGAGCCATAGGGGACGTCCTGTGATTCCGTAAAACTCAGATCTAGGGAGATCTGCTTGAGATCTGAGTCCGAAACTTCTCCCATGAGATTCTCATAGCCCGATCTATATTCTAGGAGAGTTTCAGAGCATTTGGAGGCCTCCTTCATCAGGGTCGAACCAGCTAGGGTTTCAATCATCCAGTGGGGTGCACCATTCAGTGGAGGCATTCAGATCTACAGGGTTGGAGAGTGGATTTGGGGATTTGGAGATCTAGGTTGTCCTTACAGTTGCCTGATCTATCATTTGGCATATTTCTCGAGATGATTGGACACTTTTGGTAGCAGGGCCGAATTATTGAGGGCTTCAACATTCTAGCAGGGCGTGGCACTTTCCAGCTTGGAGGTTGAGCATTAGTACGGCTCAGATCTACTTGATTCAGTCTTCATTGTATATCCAGCCTTTGGAGGCTTATTTTGTATTGTCGGGAGCATTTTGTAGCAACTCATATCTATTGCTTGTACGACCATCTGAAGTTTATGCCAGATCGGCCATCTATTGTATTGATCTTACATTGCTCATAATAAAAAGGTCAGATCTTTGCTTGTGCTTCTACATCTTGAATATATTGTGATCTTCATGTGTTGATGAATCTTGTATGCACTTAATAACTCAATAAATACCTGCACATCAATAGATCAATAGTAGTTAGTGATTCCAAGAAAAGATTTGGCTTGGGATCATTACATCGTAGCTAGCTTTGTGCCTGTCAACCTGAAAAGCTCCTTCCAAAACGCGTTGATGAAGCGCCCATCTCTATCACTGACTATCTGCCTGGGTAAACTATGCAACTGGAATACATCCCTAAAAAACAACTCTGCTACCTGTATGGCCTTGTAGTTCGTGGGTATGGCAAAGAAATGTGCAAATTTAGTCAGCCTGTTGACCACCACAAATATACAGTCCCTGCCCTACACTCGAGGAAGGCCTGTAATGAAATCCATAGAAATGCTCTCCCATTTCTGCTCTGGAGCGGGTAGAGGCTGAAGCAACCCTGTGGGGTGTGTCTACTCGGACTTGTTCTGCTGACAAGTCATGCACTCTCGAATGTGTTTCAGTACATCATCCTTGAGACCCTTCCATGAGAATCTCTCCCTGATTTGCCTATATGTTTTGAAATACCCTTGATGCCTTGCTGTAGGCGAATCATGACACACCTTCAAAATTTTCCCCTTCAGGGTAGATTCTGGAACCAAGTAGATCCGGTCCTTTTAGAAAATGATGTCATCAAGAACCCAGTATCTATCATCAATCACCT
This sequence comes from Picea mariana, assembly GCA_032191745.1. Taxonomy (NCBI): domain Eukaryota; kingdom Viridiplantae; phylum Streptophyta; class Pinopsida; order Pinales; family Pinaceae; genus Picea; species Picea mariana. Next base: position 17,949 of record JASDQU010882818.1, read on the forward strand.
GTCCATCCATCACCTCAAACAAATTTGTTTTTGGAGTACTCCACCAACAAATGAGCTTTCCAATTTGCACAAACGTCCACCATCGAACACCCTGGTGGCCTCTTGGACAAGGCATCTACTACGACATTCCTCTTTCCCTTGACATACTCAATGTCAAAGTCAAAGGCTTGGATCTTTGAGACCCACTTTTGCTGTCTCTCACTAAGGTCTTTCTGATCTAGGAAATACTTGAGACTGTTATGATCAGTCTTCACTACAAATATGTTGCCTACCAGATACTGCTTGAATTTGGTTAAGGCATACATGATCGCTAGCATTTCCTTGTCGTAAATAGGATAGAGTCTCTCCGACTCGTTGAGATTTTTGCTCTCAAACACAATGTGGTACCCCCCCTGCATCAAAACTGCTCCAATCCCCACCCTTGATGCGTCACACTCTAAGAAAAACGGCCGCAAGAAGTCTGGAAGGGCTAGAACAGGGCATGTGCTCATAACCTCCTTCATTTTATCAAATGTCTGCTGTGACTCCTTTGTCCAATGAAAAACACCCTTCTTGGTTAAGTCTGTGAGTGGTGCTCCTAACTGTGAAAAGCCCCTGACGAACCGCCTGTAGTAACTGCATAACCCAAAGAATCCCTTCAACTCTGTGAGGTTCTTGGGTGTTGGCCAATCCAGAATGGCCCTGATCTTCTCCTGATGAACCTGTACTCGCTGCTCACTGATGATATGCCCCAAGTATAGTAGTTCTCTCATGCCAAACTCACATTTGGATTCCTTGGCATATAATGACTGTGCCTGCATAATGCTCAAGACCTCCTCCAAACGTGCCAAATGTTCATCCCACGTCTTGCATATAAATATATCATCGAAGAACACCAAAAGGTATTTCCTCAACTGTCCTCTGAAGATGTGGTTCATGCAAGATTGGAAAGTGGCCGGTGCATTGGTCAACCCAAATGGCATGACCAAGAACTCAAAATGTCCGAAGTGGCATCTGAATGCGGTCTTCTCTATATCCTGCTCCCTGATGCTGATCTGATGATACCCGGATCGCAGATCGATCTTGGTGAAGAAAACTGCCCCATGCAACTCGTCCATCAACTCATCTATGCGTGGAATGGGGTACCTATTCTTTATCGTTTTCTTGTCGAGAGCTCTGTAATCAATGCACATCCGCAATGTGCCATCCTTCTTCAGTACCAGAACGACTGAAGAGGCAAAAGGACTCGTGTTGGGCCTGATGTGCCCCATCGCAAGCAATTCTTTGATTGCTTTCTCAATCTCGTCCTTGAACCTCTTGGGATGCCTATAAGGCACAATGATCACTGGTGTAGTCCCTGCCTCCAACTCGATCATGTGCTCAAATGCTCTATCTGGATTCTGGAGGTCTCCCTGGTGGTATCGGCCCAAACACTGGCTCATACTGGCTCATAAGCTCTCTGATTTGTGGATGGTACTGTTCTCTGCCCTCTGAATCCTTCCGTGTGGTGATCAAACACTCTACTGCATAGGCCACATCACCGTGACGGAAGATCGTCTCCATCCGTTTTGCCGATACTGCTCGTGGTGCTCCTGTAGTCATGCCTCTCAGCACAACTCTCGATCCACTGGCGTCTCTAAAGCTCATGGTCAACGTCTGATAGTTGAACCCAATCTCCCCCAATGAATATAACCACTGTACCCCTAATACGGCATTAGTATCTGATAGGTCAACTACAAAGAAGGTATCTGTCAGGGTGTAGTTGCCTAGTTTGACCTCTAGGTCTAGGATCATGTCCAAACATGTCATCATGTATCCATCTGCCACTGCCACGTGGAATCCCTCAAACTCCTCAATGTGTAACCCCCTCTGGGCTACCAATGACACATCTATGGAATTGTGGGTGGCCCCACCATTAACTAAAGCGGTCATGCGCTGCCCCTGTACAAGGCCCTTGAGCTTGAGAGTGTTGTACCTAGGTACTCCTGAAAGGGTTGCTATGATTTCCCCTTTCACCTCTCTACGAGGTTTTGTCTCCTCCTTGGGCTGTGCCCCTGTCGGTATTTGAGGTTTCTTTGGCTGCTGCTCTGGCACATGTGGGGTCTCATCCTCCGAATCACTTTCTGCCTGTGCTCCGATATCCTCATCCTTCTCCTCACTACTTGATTCCACTTCAATGTAGTGTATCTGTCCCTTCCCCATGCATCTATGCCCTGGGACCCAAGGGTCTCTCGAAGAGAAGCAAAGCTTCTTCCTCATCAACTCCCGTCTCGTGTCATCATCTAGCTTGGGCTTACCCCTCCATTCCCTTTTAGGATTCTTTTGATCCTTGTCTCGCTGTGGTACAAAGGGCTTGGTAAAGGTTTTGGGTTTCATTGCTAAGTCCCCCATGTCTTTCGTGCACACAATGGCCTCCTGTAAGGTGTGAGGCTTGAAAGCCTTAACCCAGCCCCTCAATGGCTCTGTCAATGCCTCAGTGAACAACATCACCAATCTGTGCTCTGATATGTCTGATATGGCCACTTCCTTCCGCTGGGACTCTATGATGAAGGCCTCGACTGATCCGGTCTGTCTCAACTGTGTAAGGTCTCTGAAATGGAGCTCTGGGTCTCTCCTGTCAAATCTCTCCATCAAACTCTCAGTGAACTCCAAATATGATGTAATGTGGCTGTGACCCAATGTCACTAGCCCATGGTACCACCACTCGTGGGCCTCCCCCTCCAAGTGCAATGTGGCGAAGCTAATAGCTTCCGACTCTGTCATCGGGTTAAGCTTGAAGTATGTGTCAAGCTTCTGAACCCATGCCTGAGCTGAGCAACGTGATGATCCGTAGAAAGTAGGAATGCTCAGCTTTCCCACTTTCTTGATGAAATCCATGTTGTGAGTCTGCTCGTTGCCTCTTTGTGCCTCCCGGGGTTTGTTTCGATATCTGATCGAACAGTAGTCCATCAAACTGATGTCTACATGGAACTCCGGTCCTAGTGCCAAGTAGTCTCTCCTGTACTCCCCGACCGGATCGTGTGGCACCACCTGTCCCTAACCCGACTGTCCTCCTGCCTGCCCTGGCTATCCCAAAGGTTGCCCCAATGTCTGTCCTGTCTGGAACTATGGGTATAAAGGTTGGGGAATCCTCCTAGGCGATGTATAAGCTCGGGTTGGTGAAGGGTTTGTACTAGCCCCTCCCTGAGATCCACTGGAGCCACTGGCCCCACCTCCCTGGTGTCCTCCTGAACCACTCGATCCTCCTACAGTATTGGCACCTATAGTGCTCATACTATGCTAGAGCATCTGTGCACTAAGGTTCATCTGTTGTATGGTTGTCAATAGGTCTCTCTGTCCCCTCGCTAGGTCATTCAGCATGGCCTGCGTACTGTCAAAATGTATCTCGGGGCCTTTCCCCCTGCCCTCGGGTGTCTCACGCCTGTCACCCATAGTCCTCTCTATCTCGGCCTCTGTGTCTGAACTGATATGCTCTCGGTCCTCTATCTCTGGCTCTGTATCTGACTGAGTGTGGAAGGGGGTGTAATCCCTTCGGTTTCTATTTCTCCTATCTTTGTTATGACCTCTGCGGTACTAAATGTACTCTTCCCCAATATGTCCTCGACCCTCGGGGTATTCTTCACCTGTTCCCGGAATCATGGGGTCATGAGAAGCACTTCTTCACAGGCTGGCAGGAAGAAGGCTATGATACCACTGAAATATCCCTGATCCAGTTGATCTTGATATCTACTACAGATCTAGTGTTCTGTCTCATAGATCTGATACTCTGGGGGTTTCTGGATGCGTTTTATCTTCAGATATGATACTCTGGGGGTTTCTTGATGCGTTTTATCTTCAGATCTAATACTCTGGGGGTTTCTGGATGCGTTTTATCTTTAGATCTGATACTCTAGGGGTTTCTGGATGTGTTTTAGTTATGTGCTTGAGATGTTTGAGGTTGTTGCATGTGCATGTTATACATTATGGTTTAAACAATATATATGTGATGCATGCAGAAATAAGGAACAACAACCGCCCAATAATATGTATTATGAGATTTAAGCAAGGAAATACAATGAAATACTGGAAATATAGAAGATAGTCATTAGTTAGATCTCATGGATCGTCACTGGAATACAAGCCAATAACATAAAATACCCGTGATCAGAAGATGAAGGCAGATCTGATGCATGCACGGCTAGATCGGCAAAATCGGCGGTTTTGGAGAAGCACGGTAACTGCTACAAACTGGAAAACTCGTTCGGAAGGCTGTACCCGTCAGAATGAGCTGGAAACTATCCCAATAGAAGCGCCCTAGCCTTTAGACTGATCCTGGTGACTATCGGATGGAAGATCTATCCTCTGATGCTCCGGATCTTGTCCCCTGGGGGTCTACGCACCTCCTGGGCTCTCTGGATGCGCCCAAAGGATTCCACCAATGGAGTCGGCTGATATAGGACTCAAAATGTTCTCCCTGTCAAATGCGGAACTAGGTCGGAAGGGTTTCCCCAGATCTGCTCTGATGCTCCGTCTATAACCCCAACTGTCCTTCCACAAGAGCTGTGCCCTAGATGGCTGAATGATGCGCTATGAAGGATTCCACTGTTCGAATCTGATGGTAGGTGGCTCAATCTATGCGCCCTGGCTGGATCTCAACTGGGTTGGAAGGAAACTACAATCCGAGCTCGGATTTCATGCAGCTACACAAACCCTCTATCTGACCTTGCACCCTCATTGGCTGAGCTGCGCAACACTGCAAACCGGATACTCTTGAATCGCACGATGAAATACCTAGATGGTATCTCTGATGGGCTAGGGTGTGTCTCTCAACACCGAAATCGATCAATGGTGGTGGTTTCCTCCAAAAATCCACAAAACAGTAGAAGTCGAATCTCTTCCTCCTCTGGGAACTCTCAACATAAAATCATAACATAGCATAATGAGGAATTAGGTCGAATTCCTCCCTTTATACTCTTCCCGATCTAATTCACCATTGACTTTACTTAAGCTAGGTGCTTTTCCTCCCTAGGTGAATAATTAATTAATTAAGTCCCCTCTTAAGCACCTTTTCGTTCTAATTCTTCGTTGACTTAGGCTTAAGTGACTTTTCCTATGCTTTTTCGCTTAATTCATCGTTTAGCCATCAAATCACCCTTATTTCTCCCCTTTGTTCCCTGTTTGTGCCTGACTATAGTCTACGGGAAAACATAGACTACTAAGTCACTCCCTGCTGGCCTATTCTTGGGAACGAGACATCACATGGTATGCACCAGATGAGGGGACCCAACAAGATGAATTAGACATGGGCGATGACAAGGATCTTAGTGCATATTTAGAAGAGAGCAACCAAGGCCACAGGTTTGGTTAGGCACTTCTCAATTTTTGTTTCAACTATTTGGATTACTATCTCCCAAAGGTCCTTAGGGGAGGCTTGGAAAGAAAAAGGGATGTCTAGGAATTTAAAGATTCAACTTGGCTGAATCCAGGACCAACCCTAATCATCTAACCCACCTAGAAGATCTCGAAGGCTATTTTTGAAACCTTGGGTTTTGGACCTCTAAATTCTAGACCTAGAAGATGAGTAGAAGGTTTGTAGGAAATCCTTTATATTTTGTATGTATTCTTGTTCCTCTAGGATTGTACGGAAGGAATCATGTGTAAAATGCCCATTGATTAAATGTTCACATCCCTACTTAGGGAGGGGGATACCTTTGTGAGTCATTGGCCCACCCTATGAGAAATCAAGTAGGCCAAAGCCTTTTCCGCCATCATATAAAGTGCCAAGGCAAGCGCACATCCTTGATGTATGGACTTGAGAAGCCCAACTTCTTCAGTTTTACACTTGTTGATAGAGAGGCAATTTGAGGCCTCCAAGAAAAGGGTCTCCACAACTTTGACAAAGAAAGGGCCAAATCTTAATGCCTCGAGCATGGATAGGATAAAGGGCCACACCACTTAGTCATATGCCTATTTGAAGTCAATTTCAACGAAAAAAACATCAAGGCCCATGCATCGAGCCCCTTCCATGCCATTCCAAATGAAAATAACATTTTATAGGCTGATACACTCCCAAATAAAACCACTTTGTTTCAATTAAACAATATTAGGAAAAATATGCTTGATATGCATGGTGAGCGCCTTGCCAATATCTTGTAGAAGACATTAAGAAGGGTGATTAGTCTCCAACTGGGGATGGTTTAGGGTCTCGGGGCTTGAGGATAAATTGGATAATTTCTTTGTTTATATTGCTCCCCAGTACATTTTTTTTGTACACCTGTAAAGGGTCCGATTGAACAAAATCCCAGGTCTCCTTATTAAATTTGCATTGAGTCAGGTGATTTATCCTCTGCCATTTCCATTAGGGAAGTTGTTAGCTCATCCAAGGTTAGCCATTTCACTCGTATCCTTTTTTGAGGTTTAAATTTTAGATATCCTACATAGAGCTATGTCAAGACAAGTCTACATGGCCACTCTATGTTCCTCGAAAAGCCTTGAGATTGAAAATCCATTGTATAGTGGGAAATAAACTCCCCTTCAATATATTCTCCTTCTTGGTGGGTCTCTTATTGGGAGTTTTCATTGCAACAATCTTCTCAACAACTTCCTTAGCGACAAGAGATTTAAAAAATCCTTTATTGGCCAACTCTATTTTAGAACCAGTGGAGTCTAGCTCGCAATCAAAGTTTGTGACCCCATCAAGTTTCAACAACTTCAAGGATGTGTCAAACTTTACCAACCTTGACCTATAAAATTTCATGAAACGAGCTGAATTGAAGGCATTCATTGAGTTTCTCTAACTCTTCTAAAAATTATTAACATTGGAATCAGATTGGAACTAGAAAGGCCCTAAAATCACAAACCAAACAAGAACTGGCCAAAAAACCAATTTAGAAATCGATCGAATAAAAAAATTCAAATTTTAATAAAAGGTATATTCATGTACATCAATGAAAATCAAAACCATTAGACACCAGATAGGCAAATTTTGCTCATGTATACAACATGTAAGGGTGAAAAGAGAAAAATGACATCAAAATATAAGTTTTGAGATACATAGAATTAATACGTAAACGTTGAAGCTCTAAATGGCCTCAAGAGTACAAAAATAATCACACTACAAACAAATCATTACATATCCTCATAATCATCCTCTAGTTTAGCACCCTCTACAACATTCTCTACATTGGTATCCTTGACCTCTCAACTCGATGGTCCAAGCGTATCACAACTCTCTAGAACCTTTAGTGGTGGAAGTGGCTCCAAGTCCATCTTGTTGAAGTCATCACCTCCAAATGTTGTTTGTTGAGTCTCCACGAACCCATATGAGAGGTGAAATATCCCTGATCCGGCTGATCAAGATATTTGCTACGATCTTACTGCTCCAATGTGCAGATCTGATACACTGGGGGTTTCTGGATGCGTTTTAGGGTTTGATGTAGATGATCTTTGTTTATAGTGTTTGCATGTCAGTTATTATGGTTGCATGTAGGTTATTATAGTTGCATGTAGCATAACAAAGGTCTTACAATCATAAAATGACGCATGCAATAGCATATAAGGTCAACAACTCAATATTAGGAATAATAACAGTGCATGCGTGGGAATACAAATCGCCTACTGAAATATATAGACTAAACGTCAGTCAGATCTCATGGATCTGTACTGGAATACAATCAAATAGCAAAGAAATACCCGTGTCCGTAAGAAGGCAGCAGATCTGCTGCATGCACGGATAGAATGACCAAAATGAACGATCCCGGATGAGCACGGTGACCGCTATCAGCTGGAAAACTCAATCTCAAAACTCCACCGTCAGAATGTCCTCAAAACTGCTCCAATCAATGCGCCCTGGCTGATGCACTGGAAATAATATCTGA
>JASDQU010882818.1:66478-83210 GCA_032191745.1 Picea mariana
ACATTTTTGTGTGCCAAGCTTCCTCCATCGTTTTGTGGTAGAGGGTTGTCTCGGGTTGTGTGGCCCCTGGGTCCCTTATTCCGTCCGCTTCTTGGATGAGTTCCTCCCAGGATTTGCTCTGGCGCTTGGTGTTGACTTCTCGCTCCCACCTATCGATGACCGCTTTGCCCTTTGGATCGACCTACGCAAGAAAGGTGTCTTTGGCCTCTCTGACTGCCTGCTCTATCCTTGTGATCTTTCGGGCGCTTGTTGGAAGTTCCTCCCCCTAGGGGCCCCTCTTGCTCTGGGTATTCTTCATTCTTACCATCTCAGTTTGAATGCGATGGCTTCTGTCTTGACTTCATCCTCCGCTTCTATTCGCCCCTTCTTGGTCTCTGTAATTGCTGCTCGTTGGTCTGTAGTTATCCCTGATGCTTCTTCTTTTAAGGGGTTTCCCCGGCTGCGATCTTATCCTGGTAATCATGGGTCTCTCATAAAGGCGTACCTTTTGGCCCTTTTTCACTGTTTTAGAGTGTGTGCGCTTGGGAACCCTACCATCGTCCCTGTGCCAATCCTTTGCCTTGCACGTTGTACTCCAATCATTTCCTCCCACTGTATCTGTGTGTGGATGAGGTGTACCCATTCCTGCCCACGAGCTATCCTTTTGATCTTCGTTCTTTGTCATCTGCGGATTAACCTTTCTGCTCTCCCACAGACAACCCCTGTACTTCATTCTATTGACAGGACTGTGGTGTCGTACCTCCTCTTGTAGTGTGACCGTGATCTACATTGTAACTCATGTTTAAATGGTGGCCTATCGGATTCTGCATGGATCCTCCTTGCCCTTCAATTAATTATGCACCTTCAGCCTCGATGTGGTCGTTCGTACTTCGGCTGTCGTCATAGTCCTTTGCCGCTAGTTGGGTACAGTTTGTCCGAAACTAACCATTCGGGATGTTACTCCATGTGTAATCCAATTATGGTCCTTCCTTGTCTACCCCTTCGTTAGCGATTCTATCCGCTAGTCCATTTGTTAACCTTCGGACCCAGTGCAACTTCACTGTGATCCTCGTCTGCAAATGCTCCTGAATTTTTTGCAGGGAGTAAGCCAAGCGCCAGTGCCTCTGAATTTTTCCCACTCTGGTGTCGTTTTGGAGTTTCCTTATTGTGTTGATGAATAGCATGGAATCTCCTTCCACTATGGTGTTCGTCATCCCTTCCTGGTGTAGTATCTCAAGGCCGGTCTCCAGGCCTCCAAATTCCGCGACGTTGTTGGTTGAGTTCCCCAGACTCCTAATGTATAGTCGGATAATTTTTCCTTGACTATCTCTAATTACTCCCCCCGTACCTGTCCGTCCTAGGTTACCTTTCGACGCCCCGTCGAAATTCAGCTTAAGGGAGCCCTCTGGTGGCGGTTTCCAGTTGCACTCACCTACTTGTAGTTGTGGCAACCGTCTTACCTGATTGGGGTTGCCTCCTTCTTTCAGTTGAAAAGCCTCTAGAATTCGGAGATCTCGGTCTATGAGTTGTGCTCCTCCTGTTTGGCAATTGTGGCTCTGTATCGTTTCTCTTGTCGTGGAGATTATTGTTTCCTTGATCTTTCCTACCGTCCATCTTTGGTTCCTAAAGATGCTCTGGTTCTGTTCCTTCCATGTTGCCCAAATGATCATGCCGGGAATGAGGGTCAAACAAAAATTCACCTCTTCGTTTTCGTTGTAGTTTTCTTTCCAGGTGTTTATAGTTGCGGAAATATTACCTCTGATCCTATTGGACTGTCGGAAGATGCCTGCCGCCCAGTCCCATACTTATGTTGTGTAGGGACATTCATTGAGGAGATGGTTCGTTGTTTCCTCCTTTTCTTCACATAGGTGACATCTTGAAGGGCCTATGAATCCTCTCTTCTTTAGTTTTTCCCAAGTTAAGATTCAGTTGTGTAGTATTAACCACTGGAAGATTTTTATTTTTGGCCAATGGAGGCTATTCCAGAGCTTGTCCCATTGATACGTCGAGTCTTCTTGGTCCTGGTCCGCTATATAGTGGCGTACTTCTTTAAGATTGAATTGCCCGCCAGCTTTGTGCCCCCATCTCAGCTGGTCGTTTCCGTCCGTGACTGCAATTTTTCGTCTCCCCAATTCCTCCTCCACCTCTTTTACTGTTGTTGCAGTCTGGTCTCTAGTCTGTGGGGTGAGAATGTTCCAGATTCTCCATTTGTTGCGATCTATTTCTTGTTTCTAGTAATGGTAGACTCAAGTTTTGCCTTGCGCCATCATCTTCTATTGGAGTTCCTCCCGGGCTGGTTTTTCCATTCTAGGTTCCTGTTCCCAAGTATCCTCCCAAAATCGGGCGGTTCTGCCATTTCTTATTTCCCAAAAGTTGTGTGTCTGGATCCAGGTCTTATTGCGCCAAGAGAGGTTCTAGATGGCGGAACCTTCCCTGGTGCCTCTGAAGCGGATTTTGTCCTGGTCGCAAATTTTTGGGGCATACTTTGCCTTCCACAGGTTGACCCATGGCATGGTAGTTTCTTTGACCCAACGCCACTAGAGTTTCGCCCCATAGGCGTCATTGGTCACTTGCGGGTCGTGTAACCCTAGGGCTCCTTTTCTTTTTGGTTTACAAACCTTCTCCCAAGCCACCAATGCCCATTTTTTCCTTGTTTCCGCTCCTCGCCACTGGAAATCCCTTTGTATGGTTCTTATTTTTTGTAGAATCCCCTTGGGGGTTGGGAAAACTGACATCATAAAGGTTGGGATAGCTTGCAAAACCAACTTGGTTAGGATAAGTCTTCTGGCTAGGTTGAGGGATCTGTACGTCCAATTTTTTACCTAGTATTGTAGCTTGTTGACTATTCCTTCCCAAGTTGACATCTTGTAGGCTTTGTCTGTCAGGGGGATGCCCAAGTACTTGGTTGGGAGGGCTTTGCGTTCAAAGCCCAAGATGTTGGCCAAATTCCTTTGGATTGTGGGGTTGGTATTAAAGAAGAAGATCATAGATTTGGACTGGTTTATCTTTGCCCCTGAGGCTTCCCCAAACTCGTCTAAGATTTATTTGTAGGCTTTCGCTTCCTCGACTGTGGGCATGCCATGAAGTAAGGTGTCATCCACGAACTGTTGGTGTGTAGAAGTCAGGCAATTCTCGTAGGGTTTGATAACTTTTATTTCCCCTGTTGCGGTTGCGCTTTTTATGCTTCGACTGAGACCTTCCATCATTAGGATGAATAGGAAGGGGGACAATGGGTCTCCCTGTCTGATGCCTCTCGTGGTCCAGTAAGGTTTGGCAAGGGCTCCATTTACTAGTAGCGAGAAGCTTGTTGTGGATACTAGATTGACTATCCACCTGATCCAGTGCTAGGTGAAGTCGAAGGCTTCCAGGGTCTTGACCATATAGTGCCAGTTAATTTTGTCATAAGCTTTTGCTAGGTCCAGTTGTATTATCATTCCCCCTCTTTTTTGAAGCTTCAGGGTGTGGATAAGTTCATGGGCATGGATAATATTGTCCATTATTTGCCTTCCTTCCACGAAACCTGCCTGTTCTTGTGAGACCAGTGTGGGTAGGAGTGGTTTCAATCTATTTTCTATAACCTTGGAAATTATCTTATACACCACATTGCATAGCGCTATAGGTCTGTAACGATCAGGGGTTTTGGCTTCATTTTCTTTAGCGATAAGTGTAATCATTGTAGCATTTAGTGCTTTCAAAATGGAGGCTGACCTTCTAGAGTCTTCCACTACCCTATAAACGTCATGTTTGAGGACTTCCCAACAAGCTTTGAAGAACTCCACTGTGAAACCATCCGCGCCTGGGGATTTTCCATTGGGCATTTCCTGGAGTGCTTGGTCTATTTCCTCCTCCGCAATGGGCTTGTCCAGGTTCTTATTTTGTTCTTCTGTTACCGGGTGAGGGATATGCTAGATTATCTTTTGTATGGCCTTTGTTCTATCTTGGTTAGGTTCCTGGGCTATCCCGTGGAAGTGGTTTACCAGAGTTATTTCGATGTCCTTATGTGATTCTCTTTCTATTCCATCATGATCCCTGATCTTCAGGATTTTGTTATGGGCTCTTCTGGCCATGGTTGTTCTATGAAAAAACTTGGTGTTCTGTTTTCGTTCCTTTAGCCATCTGATCCGAGACTTTTGTTGCCAGAGAGTTTCTTCTTGTTGGCAATGCTCTTCCCATTCCCGGGTCATCTGGATCTCTTCCTTTTTTCGCTCCTCATTGTAGCCCTCTTAAATGCAGGTTTCCTAAAGCTTTTTCATTTTTTCTTCAATATTGTTCTTCTCTTGGTTTATATTCCCAAAAATGTCCTTGTTCCACTCCTTGAGCCTATTTTTGATATGTTTTAGTTTCTTATAGAGTTTGAACATCCTTGTCCCTTACTCTGGTTGCTCCTCACGCCACCACTGTTTGATTCTTTCCTTGAAAGTTGGGTGTTCAATCCAGAATTTCTCAAATCTGAAAGGTCTGTTCTTTGGTGTGGTCTGGAAGCATGCTTCCAATTGCACTGGCCAGTGATCGGATCCCCCCCATGGAAGGATGTTGTAGTCTAAGGTTAGCCCCTGCATAATGATTAACTCTGACACTAGGAATCCGTCACGTCTTGTTGCTACTTGATGCTAGCTCATTTGCTTATTGTTCCAGGTGAACTTGCCATTATTGGTTTTCAGATCTACCATCTCTGTTGTGTCTATGAATTTTGAGAACTCCTTTGCATCTCTAACCAATCTTCTTGTACCTCCTTTTTTCTCCGCAAGTGACGTGATGATGTTGAAATCCCCGGCTAGGATCCATTGGAGGTTGTTGGCTCAATTTTTAAGATCTTTTAGGTCTCTTAGCATTCTTCTCATATCCTCTGACACCTGGGGTCCATGCACATTAGTGCATAAAATCACCTCTGTGTTCCCAATGAGTTGCATGCGGACTGTAAGGGTATGCCTTGTCGCTTCGACTGCTATTAGGCTTAGTACTTGTGGATTTCATAGGGTGAGGATACCTCCTGCCATTTGGTGGCCTCCAATAGCCACCATCTTGTACTTGCGTCATTGTTGTTGACTGATTGTTTCCATTATGTCTGTATTACACTTGGTCTCTTAAATAAAACATAGATCTGGTTGTTCCTATTTTAGTCTATTCCTAAGGATTCGTTGCTTTCTTGGGTTGTTTAGGCCTCTTATATTCCAAGTTATAACCTTCATTTAAACATGCAAGGGGGAGTTGGGAAAGAGTTTCTTGATCTTACCCGAGTTTATCAGTAGCGCTCCAAGCTCTTGTAGGGCTACACTATTTGATTTCCTGTCTTTTTTCCTCCACGTCTACTTGGGTGAGAGCTGTGGTTGTCCCTCGCCAGATTTGACTCCTAGGTGTCCAATCTCCCCATGTGTACGCTTTAGGCCTCTAGCTTTGGCTTCCTCCCTTAGGAGGAACAAGTACTGGATGCGGTCAAGTTGCTATGTTGGTACATTGTCTACTCCTTGTCTTTTCCATTGCTCCAGTATGTTCGTGAGATCTATCCCTTCCCTTTCCACAAGGTCTCTGAGTTCCGGATCTTCTGTGCCTACTTCGCTTGGTGTCATTTCCGCCTCTCCCTCTGCTTTTTGCATGGGGGTGTTGTTGTCTCTGATTTCTCCTTCCATCGGGGTTGCGCAACTTCCCTGTTCCTTCTGGTTATTTGGTCAGTCGGTGGGCTCGTTTGGTGTTTGTTCTCTGACTTCCTGAGCTTTTGTCGTATCATTTTTAGCTTCCGCCCCTTTACTGGTTATATCCTGTCCTTCCGGGTTATTTATTGCTTAGGCTTTGCTCTACTTTTTGTTGGCTCTGCTTCTGGTGTTTGGTTTAACAAACCCATCCTCATCCTGTTGTGGTTTGGGGTTTTTTGTTTCCTATTTTTTATTAAGAGGGAATTCCCTGATCAAATGACCATGTTCATGGCACCTTCTACATCGGAAGGGGATCCATTCATAATTGATGCTTTGGATCCATTCCTCATCCCTGAATTCGAGGCTTATGGCTTCTGGGAGCACTCCCGACACATCCATCTCTATACATATTATTGCGTAAGATGTGTATCTCCCTTTCAGGGTGGCTTCTGCGGTCTTTATATATTTCCCCAGTTTATTCCCTATTGCTTCAAAAGTAGAGGGTAACCAGTAGTCTAAAGGTAGGGAATAGAGTCTCAACCAGACCGACACCTTTTTGAAAGTCTTTTTTTCTGGGAAGAGATTTTCCTTCCATGGCTGCATCTACAGTCCTGTTGATGCATGGAAGTATGGCCCTCCTTCAAATACTCTATCTCTATCTTGCAGGTTTATGAAGATTGTTGTGAAGAAACCTTTCGAGCCCAGATGGAGCTCCACTTCCCCACTTGGCTTCCAATGATATTTGATCCAGTTGCGCAGCGTTCTTTCGGTGGGCCACAAGCCCATAAATTTTCAGATTAACACATGCACCTTCATCTGATCCATGTAGAGTTGCATCTGCGAATCCTCCAATATCACCTTGGGTATTAGTGTTGATTTGGGTTTGCACGGGTTGCACCCTTCTACCCGGTTGGTCTTCGCTATGTCTTGTGTCTAGTTATGGGTTTCTCTGGCTTCATTCTGGGTTTCTCTGGCTTCCTCTTTCATGCATTCACTTTTGCCCTGGTTCCTTTCCTGACCTCTTCCTAGTTCAGATCCCGAGGTGCCTGTCATCGATGCCTTGAAAAATGTGCCCCTTGTCCCTTTCCTTGTATCTACCATTACATGTTTGTATGAGGGGGTACCCTTACCCCCCCCCCCCTCTGGTGCTCATGATGTCCTCTGCTATGGTCGCGACTGTCAAAAACCCTAGCTTGTGGTTTCTCCAAAAAATTCGGTGCCTCGACAAACTTCTATTGTGACTTCTCGACCATCTTAAAACCCTTGGTGAAACCATCTTAAAAAAATTTATATTTTTTGTTGTTCAAATTACATTTTTGAATGCATAAATGAATTCAACATCTTTAAAAACTATCAAAGGCACTCAAATTATATAGATTTAATCACTCAAATCTGTGGTTTCAACAATTTTTGGTTGGATTTCAGTAAAAATTGATAAGAAAATATGCCCATAAAAACTCCAAAAAATCGAGCATTTAGACTACATGTTTCTAAAGCAACTCTCCACCTTTTTGTAACTTCTTTAGTCTTGTAAGCATTTAATTAAGAATGATCATTTTCAGTCCAAGGAAACCACTTTTATACCAATATTATCGATAAACTATAGTAGTATCCTGCTAAACAGTGTGTGACAATGGATCTTCAAATAAATTTATTATTGTTTAATAAAATTGGTGAATATATTTATGCTATTTAATTATGAAAAAATGAATAATAAAAAGTTAAAGTGCACAACACATTCAACCAAAACAATTCAATTCATAGATTTACACTTGAGAAACTCACTTCACGGAAACTCTAACAATGTAATGGATTCAATGGTGCTTTATTGAATCTTTTAAAAGAAGGCAAATACATATTTCAATGGATAAAATGAGGAGAGAGAACATTATGCATGGGACTCCTCACAAGTACAACATTTCATTCCTATGTCTTAGCTTGCAATCAACATTTGGGATAAGAATGGGCTATTGAACTCCCAGCTAGCTTCATTCCCTTTGGTTCTATCTCCAACTATTGTCATTGTCTAGAAGAACTTATTCGAAACATGATCCAAGCTTTAGTAAGAACACTCCAATTCTAAAATGTTATTCCTACTGTTATCACAGAAACATGTATGGGGTGTTTTCCTTGTGAATGGCCCTCCTTTGGCGAAAAGAGGGGAAGAAATGGGTCAAAAAATCCACTTATCCTAAGTTTGGGGGTGCAAAATACGCATTATGATAAGCAACAAGCATATCTGGGCGACTAGAATCTGCGCGCCTAGATCTGCAGTCGAGATTCAATTCTGGACCCCCCCCCCCACCTCTCTTCCTTTAATGCAACGGGGGGGTCCAATATAGGTGTTATCGGGAGTGTGGATCTGAGCGGTTAGAATCTGCGTGCCCAGATCTACGGTCAGGGTCTAATTCCGGACCCCCCCCCCCATTGTTCTGCCTTTAATGGGCGGGCGAGGGGTCCGATGTGAGGGCGCACAAATTTCAATGACTGGGATTTAAGCGCCTAGATCGATGGCTGAGGTCTCATTCCAAACACCCTTGTATTTCTAACTTTAATGGGAGGGGGTCCGATATGGGCAATTTCGTGTGGGCCCCACTAAAACCCCTTACTGCTTCCTCCTCCACTTATCGCCTTCGCCTCTTGGTGACAAGTGTCCCCCACTCTGCCTCTCCTATTCCCCTGTCACATCTCCCGCTTCCTTCCTACCTTTCACCACCGCACACCTGTCCTCCACTCTCCCAAGTGTCATAGCCCCCATTCTCCGCCACCTGGTGCTTCCACCTCAGCACCCCTCGTCTCGCCTCCACATTGTTGGCACCATCGCCCTCCCCATCAGATCCTCATCCACGTTCGCAAGACGAAACCCCCTCATAGCAATCCAATGAAGCAGTAGTGGCCAAGGAAAGACCGCCACATTGTCCAAGAAGCAGAGTTGACCGCGCCTTACCTGATCCTGAGAAAACAGTTATTAAGGTGGTTAACGGTGGTTGAATGTCGTCTCCTTCCATAAATAGAAGGTCAGAAAGAGACAAAGCGCAGAAGGTGACTGTCAGTCCAGCCTGACAAAGATTGCGTCTGACAGCCGACTGCATGGGCAGTCTGATCGACATCTGCATGCACAGCCTGACAAGGAAACTCGCCTACGCGAAGCATTTAACTCATGATACGATCGTGCCTTCGGCAGTTGAGCTGGATCCTAGTATTTAGAGGCATTGTTGTCATTTTTGTTGGTATCGATGGTAGAGTTGAGCTCCCTACTATAAAATTTTGACGAGGCACTGGTTTCCCTAGTTATGTATATGTATGTGAGACTTCTTGTTTAATGACAGTCAGCTTCCTACTCCATCTTTTTTCCATCTAATACTGAAAGAGTTCATGATTGACTGATTCACATGAATCATTGTGACTGTGTTATGATAAATGTTTTATGGTAACGTTGTTATGATTTCTTTTAGTGTTCTCATAATTTGAATATAAGAAGTTCTTGTGTTTAAGTTCTTCCTCTTTGGGTTGTTGGAAGCTTGATGCCTACAGTAGACCTTTACATTTTCCTACTGAAGTCTTCCTCCTACTCACCCTTACTACAACTTACTGTCTGAAGTTAAACTAAGACCTCACTTGTCCATGCATAGCCCGGTCCAGGATTCTGAGTTCAAACGATATTGTTCTAAGTCTATTCTCTTTCGATCACCCTTTATAAACAAATTGTGACATATAAACTGATGGGTATCAGGCTTACTCCTGCTGCAATCCAAGAGTGACATTTGGTGCTAACATTTCTAGTACCGCTGTCGGGGACGAAGTTGAAGATTTTTCCCGGGATTGAACAACATTGAGCCTCTAATTCTGAAGGTGCATCAGGCATCAAAGCCCTCCAAGATTGCTAATGTGCACCTGACGAATCCACTGGGGCTTCATTGATGCGAACCCACAAGCGATTCCACGGTTTCAACTGTGGCTTCTAGAGGCAGACATACAAGGTCTACTCCACAGCTACCTTTAGCGACACCTGAAGCTGACCCAGAGAAGATCATCAGAAAGGGAAAGGCCTTTGGAGGAGGTACTTCTACTGCTAAACCAGGTATTTCTGATGATTTTCATTGTCCTATAGGAACTCCAACCCCTGCATCTCATTCTATTTTACTGCCTTCTGTGAGAGTTTCCCGAAGTCTGAAGTTTGGGAGTGTTCCTGTTGAGTTTTCTCCTCCTGGTCTTGGATTGGAGGGAGAAAGCCTTGTCACTCCTCTTTCTCCTGAGGTTGTACCCTGGTTCAGACCCATCACCTCAGAAGATTTTCCTACCCCGGGTTTTACCACCCCTCCTCCTATTACTATTGCTACTGAAGAAAGGGAAACTTTTGTCCCTTTAAGCCCTGAAGCTCGTTCTCCAAATTCCCTATGGTTTCCCTTTCCTCCTGTAAGCTCAGTTCTGGTTTCTCCTGGTCGAACCCATTCTCCTCCACCTCTTATGCCTATGACAGGTGCTAATCCCCCTGTAAACAAAATGGATTCCATAGTGGCTGCTAGGTATGCCCCCTTAATCCTACCTCAACCCATGGATCCTCTCCCTGCTGGAGATTACTTGAAGTATATGCCTAAATTCACTGGAGAGGAGGACAAAACTACTGAAGAGCATCTTGTTGCCTTCTACAGTTATGCAGACAACCTGAATATTGAAAATGAAGATGTCTGGATGAGAGTCTTTGTCTAGAGCCTTGATGGTGAAGTTAGGAAGTGGTTTAGAGGATTGACCCCTGGTTCCATTGCTGGGATTGAAGCTCTGGATAACGCCTTCCTGAGATAATGGGGAGATAAAAAAGAATCCATGTATTACATGATAGAGTTTGGGTCCTTCAAGAAAAAGGATGGAGAGTCTATCTCTGACTTCTCCAAAAGATTCAATAAAATGTATAATAAGATCCCTGCTGAGATCAAGCCCACAGAAGCCTCTGCCAAAATCTCTTATGCTAATTCATTTGACCCTGATTTTTGCCTCTTGTTGAGAGAGAGAAGAGTTATTTCTCTAGCTCATATGCAAGATGCGGCCGTAGAAGTAGAATCTAATGTGTTGGCAGTTGACAGGCTCATAAATAAGGTTGTTATAGATAGAAGAAAGGGAAGATCATAAGCCTCAACCTCTGACCCCTTTGCACCTTACCCTCAAGTGGATGAATTGACCAAGATGGTGAAATATCTTTCTGTAGAGATGGAGAATATGAAATTTGAAGGGAAGCAGACATACATAAATCCTCAAACGGTGGACAACAGAGGCAACTTCAGGAGGCCTAACAACAATGTTCCTCAGATTATGTCAAGGGAACAAAGGAACAGAGATAAAGATGATCAGAGGATTCAAACCCCTCTCCAAAATAACCTGGTTGATGACGAGGAGAGGGAAGAAGAAGAGCTTCACCCCGAAATCCATTGTTTTGGAGACACCCCCCCTTTTCCTCACTTGAATCAATCAACATATGATGAGTCTCTCATGAACGGTCAACTCAATGAGCTGAGCAAGGGAGACAAGGCTAGAAACAGCCAAAACAGATATAGCCTCCGGTCCAAGAAGAAAGTTGGGATGCTCGATGTTCTTGAGCATCCTACTAGAGTGGAGAATCCCGCTAAAGATATGGCAGACAACAACAAGGGTAAGAAACTCCAAGCTCCCTCTCCAGTAGTCCAAGCTCCTTTTCCTGAAGTAAAAGAAATCCCAAAGCCCCCCTCCTCTTTTAATTTTGAGCATGAAATTCAGAAAATCAGAATCCTTGTACCCCTCTCTGAACTGGTCAAACATGAAGATTTCAAAAGGAGCCTCTCCAAGCTATTGCAGTCTGAACCCTCATACCATCCCACAGACTCACTTAACTTGCAAGATGAAAAGCATGTAGTCATCTTAGGCCCTGTGGTGGAAGACAAAGATGATTCATCCCCTCCCTTCTACACATCCCTGAACATACATGACAAGGTGTTGCACAACTATCTGATGGATTCGAGGGCCTCCCATAATCTCATGCCTAAAATTGTCATGGAAGAACTTGGACTGGAAGTCACAAGAGCCTATCATGATTTGTACTCCTTTGACTCTAGGAGGGTGCCATGTCTTGGGATCATCAAAGATCTGGTGGTAACCATGTTTCAGTTGCCCATGAAAAGTGTGGTTATGGACATTGTAGTAGTTGTTGTTCCCCCAAAGTTTGGCATGCTTTTGTCAAGATCTTGGATAAAAAGACTTGGAGGAACCTTGCAAATGGACCTCACCTATGCTACTATTCTAGTGTTTGGGGGGGAACATAGAAGGTTGTACAGAGAAGCCCAATTGGCTTATATCATCAGTGATGAAAACAACCCCACCAATCATCCTATCTTTGCACTTGACATTGATCTAGGGTCTAGTTTGTTGCATCTCACTGATACTCATGGAGCCCTCCTTAAATCAGAAAAAGGCCCATTTCTTGTCATGAAATACCTCCTCCAACTACTTTTGTATGGAAGATGTTCTTCGACGAGGCCTCTTCTAGTGAAGGTGCTGGTACCGGAGTGGTTTTTGTGTCACCTTGTCGGGAAACCATATCCCTGTCATACAAGCTAGAGTTTGAAACTACCAATAATGTGGTTGAATATGAAGCTCTTGTTTTAGGTTTAAGGGCTGCAAAGGAAATGGGAATTGAAGAGGTAGCAATGTTCGGAGATGTTGAGTTGATAGTCCAGTAGGTCAGAAATGCTTATCGGGTTAAGCATCCTCGGCTCAGAAGCTACAAAAATGAGGTTTGGGACTTAATTGACAATTTCTTCTTAGCCTTCAACATTTCATTCATTCCAAGAGAGGAAAATACTTTGGCCAATTCACTAGCTGTCTTAGCTAGCCAGTTTAGGATCCCTCTGCCACCCAAGTTCAAATATGATGTTGAGATAAGATATAGGCCCTCTGTACTGGACAATATCAAGCAATGGAAGGTATTTGAGGATGATCTTGAAATCAAAAAATTTCTTGAGTCTGTTGATGAGTTCTCTACGTTACACATTGATCAGGACCATGACCCCGAAGGTGACTCTCACCTTGAGGTGTTTTTAAATAAAATTTCTAATCATCATATTGTGCAGTTGCCTAGCAATCACATTCCAAAGGGACTAGTTCCTTTAGAAAGATTGTTCGATGGGAATGATGTGGCAATAAAGGGTAAGGTTTCAAATGGGGATGCTAATGTAACTGAGTGCAACATTGGCATAGAGGAGGAGCCAAAGTTTATCAAATTTTCAGGTAGCCCGACAAAGGAGCAAAGGACCGAGTATGCTGAGTTATTAAGGGAATTTGTTGATGTGTTTGCTTGGACTTATGAAGATCTCAAGACATACGACACATCTGTCATCGAACACAAGATCCCATTGAAAGAGGAGGCCAAGCCATTCAGGCAGAAGCTAAGACAAATGAATCCTATGTTGTTGCCTATCATGGAAAAAGAAGTAAAGAAGTTGTTGGACGCCCAAATCATTGTCCCTTTGAGATATTCTGAATGGGTGGCCAATTTGGTCCTAGTGAGGAAGAAAAGTGGAAAAATCAGACTCTGTGTTGATTTCAAAAATCTGAATAGAAGCTCAAAGAAGGACAATTACCCCTTGCCCAAGATGGAACATATATTGCAAAGGGTAACAAGAACATCCAGGATTTCCATGATTGATGGCTTCTCTGGCTACAATCAGATTTCTGTCCTGCTGGAGGACAGAGAAAAGACAACATTCACCACTCCTTGGGGTACATTCATGTATGCCAAAATGCCCTTTGGTTTGATAAATGCAGGGGCAACCTTTCAACGAGCCATGGATATCGCTTTCATTGGAGAAAGGGACAAGTTCGTGGTCATCTATCTGGATGACATCACAGTCTTCTCCAAGTCTAACAGAGAGCACCGTGAACATTTAAAAAGGGTTTTCCTGAAGTGTAGGAAGTTTGGCCTCTCCTTAAACCCCAAGAAATCTCTGTATGCCATGAAGGAGGGAAAGTTGTTGGGCCACATAGTATCAACTGAAGGGATCATGATTGATCCTAGTAGAATCGAAGCAATCCAAACCCTGTCACTCTTGAGATCCAGAAAAGAAGTCCAGGCTTTCCTTGGAAAAATTAATTTTCTGAGGAGGTTTCTTTCCAACTTTGCTGAGATGATAAAGCTTATAACAACCATGTTGAGGAAGGGACATGAAGTTAAATGGACTGCTTAGTCTCGAAATTCCTTTGATCAGATAAAGAAAGCCTTGACTGAAGCTCCTGTGCTTATTAGTCCCGATTACTCAAAGGAATTCGTTATTTTCTCTTTTGCTTCATTTGATACTGTTGCAGCTGTCTTATTGCAAAAAAATGTTGAGGGTTTGGAGCAACCCATTTCTTTCTTCAGTGGGGCATTGAGAGATGCAGAGATCAAATAGGACATTATGGAGAAGCATGCTTATGCCTTGGTGAAAGCTCTCAAAGCTTTCAGGGTCTATGTCTTGCATTCAAAAATCATTGCATATGTCCCTTCAACTGTTGTGAAGGAGATCCTAATTCAGCCATACATAGATGGAAGGAGGAGCAGATGGATCGCCAAGATCTTTGAATTTGACCTGGAGATAAAGCCCACCAAATTGATCAAAGGGAAAGGTTTAGTCAAGCTGTTGGCTGAATCCAATTGTAAGGCCTTGAGGGTTAGCTTCATCGATGCTTACTCAGAAATTTAGCAGGCTGAGTTGTCTGATGGCAATCCTCCTGACAACCCTCCAATGGTAAAATGCACATGGTATAGAAATATTATACATTTCCTACAAGAGTTAACGCCTCCTGATGGAATAGGGAAAAGTAAGGCAAGAGCTTTAAAGCTCAAAGCAATCAGATATTGCCTTATTGACCAAATCTTGTATTGGAGAGACCCTCTAGGAGTGCTTCTGAGATGTCTAGACCCACAGGAGGTCCAAGAGATTATGTCTGAGTTTCATGGCAGCCTATGTGGGGGACACCATTTCTGGAAAACCACAGCCTGCAAAATTCTCAGGGCTGGGTACTACTGGCCTACCTTATTCACTGATGTCTGCAGAAAGGTCAGAGCCTATATCAAATGCCAAAATTTCTCAGGAAAGCAACAACTCAAATCTCTGCCACTAAAGCATGTAGTAGCTTCAGGACCCTTTCAACAATGGGGGTTGGACTTCATTGGGGAAATTCATTTTGCTTCAAGTGGCCAACACAGGTGGATTTTAACTGCAACATATTATTTCACCAAATGAATAGAAGCTATCCCCACCAGGAGTGCTTCACACAAAGTTATCATTAGCTTCCTCGAGGATATCATAGCAAGGTTTGGCTGCCCAAACAAAATTATCATTGATAACGTTGCATCTTTCAAGTTTGATCCCCTGGTCAGATTCTGTGAGCAGTTTGGGATTTCGCTAATTCACTCCATTCCCTATTATCCTCAAGGCAATGGACTGGCAGAGTCTTCTAATAAGAGTCTAATCAAGCTCATCAGAAGATTGTTAGAAGACAATAAGAAGGCCTGGGATTCAAAACTCAAATTCTCTCTGTGGGTTGATCGAGTGACAACCAAAAGATCCTTGGGCACCTCCCCTTTCCAACTTGTTTATGGGACATAAGTTGTATTTCCCATTCAGCTAGCTCTACCTGTAGCAAAATTCTTTCAGGATTATGAGGGAGAGCCAGACAATATGGTCAGGATAATTCATCAACTGGTGGAAGTGCAACAGACCAGAGAGTAGGTAGTGGATAGAGCTTACGATCATCAGCAGAAGATCAAGTAGGCCTTTGACAGGAAGGTCATAAAAGAGGAATTCAAGATGGGAGATATAGTGCTTAAGTGGGATGCCCCTAGGCAGGACAGAGGCAAACACAACAAGTTTGAAGCCCTCTGGATTGGGCCCTTCAAGATCTCTGAAGTATTCTTGAACAACACTTACAGGTTGCAGGATTTGAAGGGCGAAGAAGTTTTCAATGACCCTGTGAATGGGCATTTCCTGAAGAAATGTTTCGTTTGAGCCTTAAGTGGCTCTTTTGTTGTTGTAAATATTGTTTTCTGTCTGTTTTTGGTTTCAATAAGGGACTCCATAGCCCAACAACAAGGCATTGAAGCTGCAAAAAGAGTTCTTGGCAGCCCGCAGGGGGCGTGCCATCCCCCATGGAGCCTAATGTTATCCTAGAAACATGTCTGGGGTGTTTTCCTTATGAATGACCCTCCTTTGGCAAAAAGAGGGGAAGAAATGGGTCAAAAAACCCACTTATCCTAAGTTTAGGGCGCAAAATATGCATTGTGCTAAGCAGCAGGCAGATCTGGGCGACCAGAATCTGCGCGCCTAGATCTGCGGTCGGAATTCAATTCCGGACCCCCCCCCAACATCTCTGCCTTTAACACAAGGGGGGGGTCCGATATAGGCGTTATCGGGCGTGTGGATTTGAGCGGTTAGAATCTGCGCGCCCAGATCTACGGTCAAGGTCCAATTTCGCATCCCCCCCGTCGTTCTGTCTTTAATGGGCAGGGGAGGTCCGATGTGAGGGCGCGCAAATTTCAAGGACCAAGATTTAAGCGCCTAGATTGATGACTGAGGTCTCATTCTGGACCCCCTTGTCATTCTTCCTTTAATGGGGGGGGGTCCGATATGGGCAATTTCGTGTGGGCCCCCCTAAAACCCCTTACTGCTTCCTCCTCCGCTTATCGCCTTAGCCTCCTGGTGACAAGTGTCCCCCACTTTGCCTCTCCTATTCCCCTATCACATCTCTCGCTTCCTTCCTACCTTTCACCACCGCACACCTGTCGTCCACTCTCCCAGGTGTCATAGCCCTCGTTCTCCGCCACCTGGTGCTTCCACCTCGACACCCCTCGTCTCGCCTCCACATTGTTGGCGCCATCGCCCTCCCTGTCAGATCCTCGTCCACGTTCGTAGGCCGGACCCCCTCATAGCAATCCAACAAAGCAGCAGTGGCCAAGGAAAGTTCGCCACGTTGTCCAAGAAGCGGAGTTGACCAGGCCTTACCTAATCCCGATAAAGCAGTTATTAAGGTGGTTGACGGTGGTTGAACGTCGTCTCCTTCCATAAATAGAAGGTCAAAAAGAGACAAAGCGCAGAAGGTGACTGTCAGTCCAGCCTGAC
>JASDQU010882820.1:10959-30887 GCA_032191745.1 Picea mariana
AGCTGTCCCTTGCCTGGATAAGAATGCCGCAGGCTGTCCCTTGACTGAGCAAAGGTGCCGCGACCCTTGTGGCTGCCGCTGAGTGTGGAGGGACCGGTGGCATCTCCCCTACCTTTCTGTCCCTATTGTTGAAGGGTTTGCTGCCTATATTGTGAAGGGTTTGCTGTCCCTTTTTCTGGTTCCTTCTCTAGTTTGAAGGTTGTTATTGCTACTGGGTTTTACTGTCTTAGTTTTGGACAGCAGTTAAGTGTTTTACTCCAGCATTGCTTGTGGTCCTCCCTTTGGCAAAACTGTCTACCTAACCTTATGATAGAGATCAAAACCCTAGAGGTTTGATCCATGAACCTTAAACTGATTTTCTGAGCATATTAAAGAAGACTACATCCACACATGTGATAGGTACATTCTTCATTGGCTAAGAGGTAAGCTAAGGTTTGTTTTTTGCACTTAGAAATTTTGTTTATGTTCAGAATTTAATATTATATATTCAGATCTGTTTATGTCTTTGTTTAAAATGTGCTGATCTAAATTTATACCAGTAAACATAATTGAAAAAAAAACATCATTGTTTTCTCTATTTTCCCTAAATCTAACATTAAGCACCAATTGAAAGGTAACCACAATAATACGAATCCACTATGCAAGGTGTAGGCAAATGAAAAGGAAAAACACASAAAATTACTTTTTATGAGAAGTGCAAGCCCTAAAGACTCTCTTGGGGCTTGCTTACAATAGAAGAAGAAGGTGAAAGAGTTGGGAAGATGTTACCCCAACTTAAGAGGCTTCTATTTGAYGTTTTGGGCTCCTTTTGGGCTGTAGATCCTCTTATTTTGATGCARACCTGCAACAAATCARCAAASAAAACTTGTTGGAAAAACTGCAAAAACACCAGAAACTTTGGAAAATTTCTGTTAGTAATAGCYAGAAATTTTCTGTGTAAATTTCAGCGAGTAAAATATGTTTAAAAGCTCTATCCAAGTATGTTAGAATGCCAAAAGAAGTATGGAAAAGAACATAAATATTTAGAGGGTTTMAGTGGGTGAAAAAGAAAATTTCCAGATCTGAAATCTTCACTCCAAACCCTTAGGTARCCTGCAAGTCTTGTGARAAAAGTTACAAAAATAGAGAGGTTGTGAGTAGATCTAGATGGTCAAGCAAAATACTTTGCAATACCCAAATAAACACTCCACTAGTGTTAAAATATTGTGTAACTGCAAAGAATATTCTTATCCCCTTTTGTGGATAAAAATAAAATATATTTATTATTGATTAGATCAATCCCCTTTTGTGGATTGATCATTTCGGGTATTGTAAATGACCAAATCCCCTTTTGCGGATTGGTCAAACCCTAATTGTAATAGGCTAAATAAGAAGTCGGCCCCAAAATATATTAAAGAAGCCCTAGAATATATTAAAGGTGGTTATAACGACCGAGGAGAAGAAGTCGGCCCTGTCAATGAAGAGACACTTCCACACGTGCCAGAATTGTATAAATAAGAGAGACCAGCGTCTCATTTAGACACACACTCAGCTCACTCATCTAGTGCGCAAGTTTTGAAGGAAGCTGCAGTTGTTGGTTGCTGGAAGAAGGAAGAGAGAGAGGCATGTTGCTCAGTGTTGGATATTCTCTGTTGTCTGGTTCATTATCTTAGCATTGTATTGGCTATCTATATTAAGGAAGTTTTGCTGGGTTTTCTTCCCCTTGAAGGTTTCCCAGGATAAATGCTTGTGTACTCTTGTGATTGTGTTTCTCTCAGTGATCCTGTCTATGCTATTGTTATCTAGTAAATTAAAAGTAACCTAATAATAGCAGAAACCTTAACATGGTATTAGAGCTAAGCTGAAGAGAGCATCTTTCACGGGAAAAAGAAAAACGACATTGTTGCCGTACATGAAAATTAGGGTTTTTTATTAAAGAAGGTTTTTATCCCCAAATCCATCTAGAAAGGTGCGCCCTACCTCAAGGAACATTTTGGCATCTTCAGCGCACATTTTCAGTGGCTAGATCTTTCGGAAAGTGAAACCCTAGTTTTCACAAAGTACCAGAAGTACCAGAAAACCAGAAGCACCAGTCTAGAAATCCGCAAATCAAGTTTGAAGGGGTAAAATTTGGATTTTCAGAAATCTGACTGTACCAGCATATTCGTCTCAGTCCAATGCATCTTTTGGTGAGTTTAGTTTTCAGATCCAAGAAATTTGATTTTTTTATTATTTCTATAGCCCAGAGGGCTAGGGTTTCTATTGCAAGAAGGAATGACTACCAGCATGAGGTTAGAAGACAGGCTAGAAGGATCTAGAAACTTCAGATCTTGGAAGCATAAGTTGCAGATGATCCTAGACGAGAATGATCTCCTAGAACATGTTACAGTGGGTGTACCAGAACCAGATGAAGAAGAGGAAAAGACCAAGCATAAGAAGAATGAAAAGAAAGCAAAGAGAATCTTGTCAGATTCAGTAAAGGATCACTTGATCCCTCATATATCCGACCTACAGACAGCAAGGCAAATGTATGAAGCACTCAACAGGTTATATGAAAGCAAAGACATTAGCCGAAATCTTACCTTAAGAAATCAGCTTCGTAATATGAAGATGGACAACTCAGAATCTGTCACATCTTGTCTTATGAGTGTTTCTCAGATCAGAGATCAACTTGCAGCTATTGGAGATGTCATTAGTGACAGAATTTCTAACCACAACCCTAAATGGGTTTCCAACATTTTGGATTCCCTTTGCACAAGGAGTGTGTGCAAGAAACAAGTTACCCAAGTTTGATAAGTTATGGGAAGATTGCACACACGAAGAATCTAGACTTGCAGACCAACATGAGAGATTAATTATTGACGAAGAGGAAGCTCTTACAGTTCAAAAGAACAAAAGAAGTTCCTTTAGGAGGAACAATAAAGAAGCTAATTCCGTAAGAGTTCCAGATAAGAAGAGAGATGGTTCAAAGATCAGATGCTACAACTGTCAAAAGTTGGGACAATTTTCCTATGACTGTCCTCAAGGAAAAGGGAAAAGAAAACATCAAGCACATGTGGCAGAGGAAGAGGAATCTCCTCCCTCAAAGAAAGCTTTAGCAGAAATTAAGGATTATGTACTTTAAGTTGAAGATAGTTGATAGCAAATGATGGAGTCCGTGGAGCCTCCCCACACAAAAACAAAAGATAAGTATTCATGTTTATTTTTAGTATCTTGTTTACTTTAATACTTTATCATTACAAGTTAGATTTGTGTGAGAATGTGAATTAACCTCGTTTATTTCAGTGTCTATGCAGACTTATCAAAGAAAAGGATAAAGAGCTAAAATTTTATTTCAGGTATGATCACTCATGAGAGTGACAAAGAAAGCATACTGTAAGTAAACAAGTCTCAGAAGAAAGAACTTATGCCGTGACTTGTCGAAGTTAGACAACATGAGAAGGATTTATGATATGGTGACAATCAGTGAAGACCAGACAATATCCAGTATTTATATAGGAGCAGGAGGCTCCTAAAGATGCAGAACAAAAATATTCAAGATGAAGAAAAAGATGGATACTCAGATATAGTGGATGAGATGCAGGTAACTATAGGTTGCTCCAGTACCGTTCTTATAGATGCAGAGGGAGCAAGTTGATCCAGTATGAAGACAGAAAGAAAGAAATATTCGAACTCAAGAAGGCACCCCGGATATTACAGAAGAAAACTTCAAGGATGATAATTAGAAGCTATTAGCTTGGTGCAAGAGGGAGCCATGTCTCCGAGTTCGAAATGAAGGATCGTGATTTGATGCAGTTAGAAAAGCAGATGGATGGTGCCCAGATATTTTGATCAAGATGAAAGCTATCCAGTAGATGGATGGTGCCCAGCAGATGGGTAGCATGGTTATATACCATGGAAATATTTTGAACCACAAGAGATTTTTTTTGATCCCATAGCTAGAACTTCGTAGAGAAGGAGAAAGAGAAAAGACCTTCGTAAAGATGGAAAGAGAAATCCCACAGGTAGACCTTCATAGAGAAGGAAAAGAGAAGAGACCTTCGTAGAGAAGGGGAATGAAAAATTTGCCAAGGTTGGCCTCTGTCCAAGTGTTGAGTTTTGGATACTCTAGGGCAATGCTGGAATACCCTCGTAGAGAGGGGTGTGACCACCCCCGTAGAGAGGAATGTGGATGTTTTCCAAGGGGCAATGGGCAGATACTCTCCTCTAGCCAAGGATTGAGTAGCCTGGAACACAAACCTTGACCATGAGGAATGGTTAGTTGGCTCTTGAGGTTTGTGTCGTGATCCTGCGTGGATCATGGAAAGGGAGTCTAGTCTTGCCCAGGCTAGCATCTTAGCTTCCCTAGTTCATGTGGGATGACTAAGAGTGAAGCTTTGGTAGTAGTCCTCCCCAGTGGATGGGTGAGATAGATGACTACAAGAGAAGGGAGAACATAAAAGGAATGGCAAAACTCATAGAATATCTTTTGTGTGAAGATAAGACATCCTCTGTATGAAGATAAGATATCTTCTGTGTGAAGATAAGAAAGAAGTATCTTCTGCATGAAGATGAAAGAAAGAAAGAGTATCTTCTGCGCGAAGATAAAGAGAACAAAACTTCCGATGATTTATAGATATGCCAGTCAATGATCATGATGCCAGATGACCAAGTGGATGCCTCCAGTTATCCAATTAATGATGATTACCCAGTTGATGATGTTGCCTAGTTGATGATGTTATCCAGTGGATGCTGCTACCTAGTTGATGTCGACATCCAGTGACCTGTCAAAAGATAAAGAATATCCTTCTTGTTAAGAGGGAGTGTTAAAATATTGTGTAACTGCAAAGAATATTCTTATCCCCTTTTGTGGATAAAAATAAAATATATTTTTATTGATGAGATCAATCCCCTTTTGTGGATTGATCATGTCGGGTATTGTAAATGACCAAATCCCCTTTTGCGGATTGGTCAAACCCTAATTGTAATAGGCTAAATAAGAAATCGACCCCAGAATATATTAAAGAGGCCCCAAAATATATTAAAGGTGGTTATAACCACCCAGAAGAAGAAGTCGGCCCTGCCAATGAAGAGACACTTCCACACGTGCCAGAATTGTATAAATAAGAGAGGCCAACGCCTCATTTAAACACACACTCAGCTCACTCATCTAGTGCGCAAGTTTTGAAGGAAGCTGCAGTTGCTGGTTGCCAGAAGAAGGAAGAGAGAGAGGCGTGTTGCTCAGTGTTGGATATTCTCTGTTGTCTGGTTCATTATCTTGGCATTGTATTGGCTATCTATATTAAGGAAGTTTTGCTGGGTTTTCTTCCCCTTGAGGGTTTCCCAGGATAAATGCTTGTGTACTCTTGTGATTGTGTTTCTTTCAGTGATCTTGTCTGTTAGCGCCAATTCTTGCAAGGGGGGTGTTTCTCTCCGATTTCATGCCCTTAGTGTAAAATGCGTAGAAATGGGGTTTAAAAAACCATCAAATGCGTTTTATTCAAAGGCCGCAGTCATGAGCGCCAAGCGCAGCACACAAAAGAAGTCCATTTCGGGCTTAAAATCAAGCAGGCAGGCATTTTTGCTTTTTAGTGGCGAAGATCCATCGATGGAGTAGATCAACGGTCATGGGGTAAGCCAGAGCCGCGGAGTTGCACGAGGTTTAGCGCATGGGCTCATCCCTTAGGGCCAAAGTCATGAAATGATCGTGGTCGTCCGATCTAGTCGGGACACATGGCGCCTGATTAAGTCCGGTCGCCATTTCGACTATCGGGACTTTGAAATACAAGGGTCGAGAGCAAAGGAACGAGAACTCCCGGTGGGAGAATCCCCGAAATACATTAAGGTTCATTGTGACTGTCCATATTAAATCAAATCCGACCATTGATTGCGGATTAGTCGTTTCGGCATTTCAGCTACCTGGGCTTTGAAAGACAGGGGGTCGCTCCTCCACTGCATCTGGAATTGCCGAAACGCGAAATGGAAAAAACACCTTTGAAGATAGGCGCAGGGTCACGGCTTGTGGTCACTTGGGGTGATAGAAAGAGCTGCGCAAAGGGCTAAAGTGTCGGGTTTAGCTGCAGGAGGCGTTGCCGCGTTCTCCAGGTGCCAATTCAACTCGGCCTCGATCCTAATCCCCGCTAGAGGTAAATAAAGGTAGGAGGAGGTGGTTGAAACCTTGCCTCACTCCTTAAATGTAAGGCATGGAGGTTGTGGCAGGCAGTCTGCCCAAGATCGTCCCGTGTGCAGGTTTTCCTAAAGAAGCCATGTCGATCTGATGTCCTCGTCTGACCAGAGGAGCCTGCACACGCTAATTTGGACTTTAATGTCTCAGCTACCCTCCTGCTGCCAAGGTGGCGAATTGCTCTGAGTATATATACTCAGTTTTTGTATTTTTGTGGGGATGAATGGTAGAGCAGAGCTCCCGACTGTAATGTTTTAATGAAGCATTAGTTTTCCTGGCTATGTATCTGCATATGAAATTTTCTTGTTCAATGTAAGGCAACTCTCTTTTTCATCTGGTTTCGATCTCATTCTAAAAGGGTTCATGATTGATTGATTCACATGAATCGTCGTGACTGTGTTATGATAAAGGATTTATTATAACGCTGTTATGTTCTTTTAGTGTTTCTGCTTTTGAATATAAGAGGTTCTTGTGTTCAAGTTTTCTTCTACAGKCYGTTAGAAGCTCGATGCCTACAACAGGCCTTCGCATTTCCTCACAGAAGTCTTCCTCCTACTCACCCTTATTACAACTTACTGTCTGAAGTTAAACCAAGACCTCATCTGCTTGTGCATGCCTGGCCTAGTTTCTGAGTTAGAACGATATTGTTCTGAGTTTACTTCCATTCATCACCCTTTATCAACAAATAGTGACATAAACTGATGGGCATCAGGCTTACTCCTGTTGCAATCCAAGAGTGACTTCTGACGCCAACATTGTCTATGCTATTGTTGTCTAGTAAATTGAAAGTAACCTAATAATAGCAAAAACTTTAACAACTAGATCTATGATAATACTACCACAAATCTCTCCAAAGAAAATACTTTGCTTGGAGTTCCTACTCTAGACCTGTAAGCTAAGCATACACAAGAAAAATAAAAAAGAACAAGATCACCTCATTTGTAGCAAGATGGCACTAAGAAGACTCTCAACACCATGGATCCTCCAAAGATTTCTTTTATTCAATAGCAAGCTTGAGCAAATACTTGCCACAAGCTTGAGAAGAAAGAATGAGAACAAGAAAGAGAGAGAGAGAAGAGTGGGAGAGGAGGGATTTTGGCATAGTAACAATAGCTGAGAAGAGATGTCTGAAATGAGGGAGGGGAGGCTTTCTTTTATACTTGGGAGGCAAGAGAGGCCCCTCTTGGATGAGTTACAAGTGTCACACATCCAAGAGAAATAGACAAAGTCAAGGAAAAGTCACCTTTATGGTTTTGGTAGTGAGTTAGGGTTTTGGTAAGTTAGGGTTTGAGTGGTGAGGTGTAAAGGGGGAAAACACCTTTTTCCTATGGTCAAACATGAGGTTAGACACCAAGTGGGGCGAAATTAGGGTTTAGGTGGTTTTTTTCACTTAAACTTTTTAAATCCCACATGTCAATTAGCTAGAGAACACCACTTTAAGTTGTTGGCTAAGCAAGAGGGGGTATTTTAAGTGGAAAATTACTTTTCCAACTTAGGAAAAAGGTTAGGAAACCTTTCCCACTCTTTCTCAAACCTTTTTGTTAATTATTTACAAAAATTGACATTTTGACTTTGTCAATTAAGCAATTAAATTGTTGACTCTAGATTGACTTTGATTCTTCATGGACAATGACCTAGCAAAACTTGTCCAATTTAGCTGAAACTTGCTCCCAGGGTATAGGGGGTCTCATTCCATTTCTTTTGAGTACTCATACCCCTATCAAAAATATCAAGGACCTAGTTTTTACATTTTTACATAAAAAATAATTAAAATTACCATTAATTGGGTAATTTTAAAAAATAAAAAAAAACTACTTAGACTCGACGGAATTCCGCAAGACTCTAGGAGATGTCTAGCATGGTCATTTATGATATTCCTAGACCCTAGTCACCCATTGGGCTCGATCATTAAAACGCCTTTCACCACTTTGGAGGATTATTGTGGGAGTGAAAAACTCAACGGTAATTAAAGAGGTTGGTTAGGCCAAATTAATTACTTGAGGAAAAAAAACACTCGATGAAAGGACTTCCCTAATGATAAAGTCCTAGGCAACTAACCTACAATAGGATCCATGCAGACCCATTACATTATTATCCCACGCAAGGGAGCGGAAATTCTAGTTACAAAAAGATGTTCAGAGGCCAAAAATGCCTTGTAGAACCAGTAAGTCTTAAAACTTTGTTGCACCATCGGGTATATAACTTCATGGCACATAGAGTTGACCCCCTAGTCGAAATAGGTGGTCAACAGACCTCATCAAGTTAACCTAATTACAAGATTCCCCCCTAAATTATGCCACATGCCTTAACAAGGTCTTAAAATCACATGCCCATTTACATGTGATTTATTCATGTCTTCCATTCTCAAGTCTTCATGTGCTTCCGCTAAAGCTCCACTTTTATGCTAGCAATGTCTATCCATCTATCATTGTCAAGCCTCTTTGCTTGTCTACCAAATGAGTCAACCTCCTCAACCTCTTGTGGTTTATAGATCTTCTAGGGCATCCTCAGATCTAGGGAACCTCTCCATACCCATCCACAACCTCTTCCAATGGATATTCTTGCAACAATGCCCTCCCTGCCATGAACTCCACATAGTGAGAAACCTCTTCCTTAATGACCCTAATTGACCAATAGAAGTCCACTGTCCAATTGCTAATGCTTATCCGTTAGCTAATCATTCCCACGCTCTACAAGTCATTAACAGAGTTCGTCTCTTAACCTCACAAGGAAATGCCTCCTCATACCTTGACAATTTATATTACAAGCTTCCTATGGTTGCCTCCATTCTCTCGTCTATCATCTTTCCGATCAAGAACTCAAACCTTGCAACCTCGCTTTCTGGTGGACCAACTCCTCCAAACAACGACATTGGAGCATAGCGTCTAGTGAAGACAACTTTAAGGTCTTGCATGGAAATGTCCCACGATTCATGGAAAATCGAAAAACAACAATCCCATAATCAAGGAGATCAGACATTAGATAAACACATTGCCATTCTTGCGATGTCAAAAGAGCCCATACTTGCTGGTCTAGGAATGAATACTGTAAAATTTCCAAGCTTAGATGACTAATGTGCAATGTTCCCAAGTAGTATTACCAGGAACCTTGGGGTTTATTGCTTGTTTGTTTGTGGTATTTTTGTCAAATAGTTTGCAGTTTGTCTTCTAGAGATGTGGTAGGTTTGAGTTTAAAGGTTTTGCAACAAATAACCGATTGATATGTAGCAACAATAGACAAATAACAAGATACAAAGAGAACAACACAAGGAAATAGCCACAAAACTTCAGATCTGACCTTTATTTAATATATATGCTGACCTCAGTACAAGAGATATACAAATTTGGAAAAGATATGGAAAATATGGGAGTTGTGGTTGAAGACACCTCAAAAATACAAAGTAAGAGAAAGATATGGGCCTTCTTGGACCTCCGATGGCTGCATGCAAAGTTTGATAAGATCAATTTCTTTTGCTTCTTTAAATCTGGCGCATTTCCTAGCTGAGTTGCGCCCTCCCTTGCTGTAGAAACCCAAAGAAATTCGGCCTCCAAAACCCTATAAATAGCTGTCAATCTATAGATCTGAAGATGGCAAACTCATAAGAAGAGCTTCCTTGGCTGTAGTTGCAGATTTGCAGGTTGGGATGTTTGCATTTTGATAATGATAACATAAAGGATAAGAAAGATTTAAAGTTACCCGTGGAAGGTGTTGACTGAGACAGGTATCGGCATGGAGTAATGATGTCAAATCTTCACAGAGAATCTTAATTGGGCTCTCGAATTCTTCACAAATTCAAAATAAATTAAACATTTGGCTCTTTGCCCTTTTTCTCTCTCGAAATGCATTCGCATCATTACATTATTGGCGGAAAACTAATAATAATTTAAAATTTTTACCTTTTCCGCCGGTTGATGTGACGTTGGACACGTGTCGGCTCCATCTTTATTGCAGGGGGGTCAGGTGTGGTTAGGCTAACCACCAATATTGCAAATGTCGTCTTGGAGAAAGTATATGCGAGGGTTTGAAATGTAATTTCTTGGTGACATCGACGGAAAATATCGGAATATCTTGGAAAATGTCGCAAGTCCTCAAAAAAATACAAAAATACTCATTTTTTTCAATTTTTTAACCATCTAAAGCAACAACAACATCAAATAGACACATTGCTATATAAATATGAAAATACAACTAATAAATAAGATGCATAAGATGTCAAGTGGTCACATATCGTTACTAAACTGAAATTCCGAAACATGTTCCTGATAGGATGATGCAAAATCACATCAAATGATCAAAATAAATGTATCTCATGAGATGAATCATCACGAGGCCATAAAAAGTGACCCAAGAGTGCTTAAAAGCACTTGGGATGAAGATCCTTGGGTACTCCTTGCTGGGATAATGATATATTAGTGTAAAAACAGCCCAACAACAATCGAATGCAAGTACAAATGAGATTTAACCAAGCAATTACTTCAAACTTGCAAAAAATGGTGCAAATCCCCCTAGGGTTTCACCAAAAATCTCCAAAATGAAATCAGAAAGCAATGAACTGCTTCAGAGATGATTTTCACCGTTAGAATACTTTAGATAAGCTTGATAAACAATTCCAATGTGAAAATTGAACTAGGGTAGGGTTAGATATCAACTTTTTGGGTCAAACCATAATTCTAGGGTTTCACCAATTCTGATTTTTACTGCTGTAATTAATTTTCAGAATTGGTAAACCTTTAAGATCAGCCACAAAACATTGAATTCACTTTGAAATAATTCCAATAGAGCCGATTTGCCTCCTAGGGTTAGAAAATCAACCATTAAGCACAAATCCATGGATAAATATGTTTAGAAAATGAATGTAAACCGTTAACTTTGCAGTAGACAATAAAATAAATATTTTTAACAGTTTATATCCTTTATATTTTTTTTGTATTTTTGTAATAGAAAGAGATGTTTGAAAATTTAGGGTTTTGGTTGGTCAATGTTGGGAGTTAGAGCATAGTCTTACTCTCCACTTAGGGCTTATGGGGTCAAGAAGTATGCTCCTCTAAGAATTGATTTTTTGGTTGATGGATTAGAATTAGAGATTAGGTCCACAAGGCTAGTAGTCTCTTGCTAATCAAGAAAAACCGTGATAATCAATGCCCTACAAGAAGGGTTTCCTCAAGGGAATAGCCTTCACCAACAAAATCGACAGAAGACTTGGAAGAATGCTTGCAAACCCTTGCCAAGGAGCATATAACTAAACAAGACAAGAGACAAACCCTTACAAAATCGTTTTAGAGAGGAAGGRAGAGATACAAACCCTATGTGTCCTCTCTCCAAGTAGTTGCACAACTCCTAGATGRATTGATCTTGTTAATTTAAGTAGAAYTTGAAMAAATCACTAGTCTTTGATAATATGCCAAGAAGAATAATCAAGAAAGGTAGAGCTCCAAGAATTGACACCAAAATGCACCAAGTAAAGATCTTCTATTAAATGGCTCCAAGCATAATCTCCAACAATTCACAACAAAATGAGTGAGAGGAGTGCTTATATTTATAGATGAGGCTCTCAACTCCTCTCCACACTTTACACTTTATTCCCCAAAATTAGGCTAAGGAACAAAATAAAATGACTTGTCATCCACACAAATCGGAGACTAAATCAAAAGTACAATTAAATGATGCTTTACATTGTCAAAACCCTCATAGAAGGGGACAGATTTAATAAAATATTCTCCAAAAATGCTCATATAATGTCCATAAACCCTTCAAATACGTCTCCAAAGCTTGACCATGTCCGTACCTAAGGTCAAGACAACTCCATGAAGCATGGGAGTGGCCCTCCAAGTCAAAAAATGGGTCATAAAACCCCCCAAAACAAAAATGACGGAAATCTTCTAAGAGGGCCGATTTGCCCTTTTGGTACAACGTTCCACCTTTAAATCACTTGGGGGGCCTCAAAATGTGGCAAGGAAAAATTCCTTGGCCACTCAAGCTCCAACGTCCACCTCAAGAAGGGGGATGACCCCTCCCCAAGCCAAAATATACCCTCAAAAGTGGATGGCTTCCTTCAATTTTGTGTAATGTCCCTGTTGCCGTTCTTATACACGCTTGCAAACGTGAGCTTGAGTTCGGCTCACTTAGTGTGTCCTTGGAGGCACAGTGCCTAGGTTCACAACCCACGCTGTCACTTTGACTGGAGCCTCTTCCGCCTAGGCTTACTCCTAGGGAAGCCAAAGGGGGTAGACCTTAGTTACTAAATGTGTGGAGTTAGATTCTAGGAGTTAATTTTAATTCATTAAGGTTAGAGGGGATTCTAATCCTAAGATGCTAAGGCAACCATGCAATATGCAGGGGTTAGCATGAGAAGCAAGCCTTTTCCCTAGGTCAACTAAGACTAGTGCCTAGAAATTGG
Source organism: Picea mariana (assembly GCA_032191745.1). Taxonomy (NCBI): domain Eukaryota; kingdom Viridiplantae; phylum Streptophyta; class Pinopsida; order Pinales; family Pinaceae; genus Picea; species Picea mariana. The sequence goes on from JASDQU010882820.1 coordinate 23,499, forward strand.
GCAAGGGGTCAACTATGTTCAAGGGTTGTTTATTGCAAGAATATTACAAGTTGCAATTTTACAATAAATAATAACTCAATAAAAGAATGCCATGTACATTTACTTACAAGATTTACAAGTTAAACAAACCAAGTATTTGTTCAATGTGTGCAGGATATAAAAGAGCTAAAACATCCAATCACATCACCATTTGCACTAGATCATCATCAATACATTACTTCATCAACATAATTACAAAGATTTGGAAGAGTTAAGCACAGTTATTATGAAGATATTGAAGACAATCTACACTCTTAATTATTAAGCCCCCCACAAGTATTCTACTAGAGTTGGCCAAGGGTTTAATAATTAGGCTTTTCTTAAGATTTATAAATTTTATTAACTTTCACCAAAGCCACCTCCTCCTGTTGCCAAATAACTGCTGGACGCTCAAGATAGTATGGCAACGAGGCCAACCCTAGCAAAACCAGTCAGCCCTGACAGTAAGAGTACTTCCTGGAGAGGACACCCACCTGGAGCGCCATGGGACAGTCCCTTGCCACTACCCTCCGTTGTTTTCCTCAAACCCGTTTTAGATGGTGGAGATGGTGGTCTAAGGTACCCTAAAGTAGTCTATTAAGTATATATAACAATTAGGTAGACTTTTAGGTGATTTAAAGAGTGTTTAGAAGGTTTTAAAGTACTTTTTCAGTGCAAAATAATGAGATGGCCGAAACTGTTACTTGCTCAATGAGTGTGTTGCTCAAGCTTAAAATAGTGAGTGAATCAACACATATAAAGCAAATAAGAGAGATAGCTGAAAGAAATAGAGATTATATCACATGCACATCAATATAAGTTTGATTAGAGACAATAGATCAATGGCAAGAACAACATGCCTTAAGAGATGAGAAAGAAAATTATTAAAAGTGTTTGCCTTAACCAATCAACCAATTCCAAGCCGAAGACGTGGCTACCAATAGATATGAGCAATGAAACAATAAATCACTTATGTATTAAGCACTTTAAGAGATCTAGAACATTAAGATTAAGATGTGTGCTTAAGATTTAGATTAAGAGCTAGAAAAGAAATGAACTAAACAAGATCCAAATGTAAGAACTTTAAGTGTGTTGCCCAGTGGACTTAAGATGAGAGATTAGATCTACAACATAAGCATTAAGACATTAAACCATTTAGATCAATCACATCACATGTAAAAATGAAGCATTAACACTTATCCTTACCTCTTTGGGGTGTTCCTCTCCCAACTAGGTAGGTTATTAATTTATCTTAGCTTAGTTAGATTAAGTGTTCTTTAGATCTTGGTTATTAGGGCAAACCAATGAGAGATAAGCAAGAGGAAAGCAAACTAAATAGCAAACTAATCTACAAGCTAATCAAGCAAACCCACGTCAAGGTTGAGAAGCTGCCCTCACCTTCTAAACCTTGCAGCCAAGCTAAATAAAACAGAAAATTGAAGAAATGCCTAGATCTAGCCTACATCCTACCTACCCAACAGCTCAAAGAAGAGGGGAGGCCGTACCACTTCCCCTCTTACACTTTGAGCTCAAACAAACAAGCAAAAAACATGAAAAAGTGCACTTCTAGGCTAGAAAAAGACAAGAGGGGGTTAGAGATAGCTACCAAACTCCCCCAAGGGGTCTTGAAGTGTTGTGTGTGTCTCTTTGTTGCAGCCAAAAGCCTCCTATCAGATCTGACATACCTGTTAAAACACCAAGCTTTACTTGCTAGGGTGGCTACACACAACCAAACAATGTTAAGGAAACCCTTACCCTTTTGGGACAAGAACTTTCCACAATAAAAGATATAGATTTTTAAATTATTTTGACCTATCTAAACCAAGATATGCTAGCTGAAAATGAGATGGATTGTATAGCAATGTAGAGAAAAGTAATAGATCTAGATAGTTGGAGTGTGAAAAGCTTCAAGTGACCCTTCCCTTCTAGAAGGAGTTCTCAATGAAACTTTTGAAGGTGAACCTGCAATATTCTTCCAAACCCCAGCATACAAGAGACAACACGTTGATGCAATGATATCAAACGACACTTCAATTTAATTCACACATCAAGGCATATAGACTAATAGGCATACGCACTACTAAGCCTACTTAGATAACACATTACCTAAGATCTAGTGTTACAAGAAATAAGAAACAAGATTGAACAATATTACCTCCATTGCATAAGAATGACAAGCACACGCATTAAGCTTCCAAATATTATTACCAAAGAAGTGATCTTGGAGAGGAATACTCCAAAACCCTAGAGCTAGAATGACAATGAAATGAAATGAAATGATAAGAGAGAGAGAGGAAAATCAAGTAGCATAACAATAGCTCAAGATATGGTGAGTTGGGAGAGAGAAAAAAAATCCATTTATACTTGGAGAGGCAAACCTACCTCTCTTGGATCTAAGCCAAGTGTCCACCACCAAGCAATAGAGTAGATCTCTAGGCTAGGGCGCACCTCCTAGGGTTTGCACAATAGATCTAGGGTGTAGAAAAATAGAAAAATTAAGTAGATAGATCTAATGGCATGTAGGAAGTGTGAGATTTGTGCCAAGGGATGTGAAAGGTCTCAAATAATTTTTAAATAATTATTTGTGGAGTTTCTAGATGAGGGAGGGCGCACCTCTTGGGATGAGGAGAAGGTGATGAGAGGTTAGGAATGGATGTAAGGTGTTGGGATCACACAAAGGCTCAAGGAGAAGCATGGGATCCGTGCTAAGATGAGGTGAAGAGTCTCTCACAAATAAAAACGTAACTTTTATTGGAGAGACAAAAAGGAGGGCATAATTCTCTTGGAGAGCGCTCCCCATGGTGAAAAATCAACCCAAATGTAAGTATGGGTGAGGTGGAGTGATAAGGATCACTACTAGGGATGATAAGAAGGTTAAATGAAGTGAAAGATAAGGAGAGGGGGCCACACTCAAGTCTCAATTAAATTAAAAAAAGAAAAACGTCAATCCCCCTAGAGAGGCGCAACTTTTGAGTGTGGAGGTGGCAAAAGGGGTTAGACAAGGTTGAAAAAGGTTGGGAGGCTAAGGTTATGCTTAGGGGGTCTCTCTCTAACCATCATTTCAACATTTCACATCGTCTAACTCATTATTACATTTTTACATCATTGTCATGTTTGGACTTTAGCAATTAAAATTGTTGTTTTAGACTGACTGACACTCTAGGTGGACTAACCCATGGCTAAAGTCGTCCGACCGAGATGAAACTTGGTCCATGGATGTAGGGGGTGCTATTCCATTTCTTTTGAGCACAAATACCCCTATCAAAAGTCCAAGGATCCAGTTTTTACAATGATTGCTCAAAAAAAATTAATTAATTAAATAATTAAACCTTCAAACTTAGGAAAATTTAATTAATTAAAAAAAACTATCCTAGACTCGACGGAATTCCGTGAAACTTTTTATGATGTCTTGCATGGTCATTTACAATGAATTCCCTATATAGTTACCAAAACATAAGCCCACTAGAACGTCGTTCACCACTTTGGAGGACATATGTAAAGTGTGAGGGAAAAACTCAAGGGAAATCAGTCGGGCTGAAAAGCCCAACTGATGACCCGAGGATAAAAAACCCTCGGTGAAAGGAACTCTCCCAGTGAACCGATCCCAAGGTAACTGACCTAGACATGACTCATGCGGACCTATTACATTATTAACCCACGCAGGGGTGCGGAAATTCCAAATACAAAAATAAATGCTGGGCCAAACATAGCCCTGTAGAACCAAAAGTCTTCAACAATACTGCATCTGACGATGCATCTTTTCATGGCACATGAGTTGACCACCGGTGCTAAATGGGCGGTCAACAGTCCCTAACCTTACTGCTGGTATATTTGATGTGTTTTCTGGTATTGGAATTTTGATAAACAGTTTGTCAAACCCCTGTTTACTCTCCTCCTACTGCTGATCTATCTTTTGTGATCACTGCTAGTGTGTTTTATAGGTCTCTTTGGTTCGGCACTTTCGTCAAATACTTTGCTAACATGCTCATAACCCTCAGTACAAACCCATTTATTGTCTGCTGTAATAGTTTAAACTTTAAAGACATTTCTGGTTCATGGATTTCGTCAAACACTTTGGCTGTAGGTTCCATTCCACAGTCAATTACCCTTGTTCGCTGCTGATATAATTTTGATGTGGTTTCTTAAGTGTTTGAGGTGTATGTATAGGGTTTAGTGTGCCAAAACAGACTTTCATTACATGCAATATGTGTAACAACCAGAATATAAATGGACCATAAATCAACAACTCTTATATCATTAAGAACATAGCAGATTTGCTCTTATTTATTATTAATACCAACTGAACAAGGATAATGGCAAGCCAACTCACAAATCTGGGTAGATCTATTAATGATCTGGCTTAGAATACATTTGCAGCGGATAACTCTATTTGGATGGAAGAATAATGGTGTTGGTTGTCACTGGAATTGCTGTTGAATCTGCCCTCTCTACCACACGTTCTGCTGCTCCAAAATCTTGGCCTCCCACAGAGATAAGACTGCCTCCTCCCCAGAACTCGACCTACCAAGATGAAATCGATTCACACAAGGAAGAACTTGGCCCTTTGACAAGGAAAATCAGCCTACATCAAGATGGCTCGTCCCAGCCATAAGAAAACTCGGCCTAGCAATAGAAACTCGGCCAGCAAGGAAAGGTCTCGCCCCCCAAGAGTAAGAACACTGCCAATGAATGATGGTTCGATCTCTATCAAGAGAACTCGCCCCAACAACAATAAAAATCGGCCCAGCAAAGTAACTTTGCCCAGCAGCAATAATACGGCCCCCTCTCAAAAGATTCGGCCTCCACAATGACAAAAATGACCTCTTCTTAGCAATACGTCCTCCACCAATCAATCACTGTCAACAACCCTAATCTTGCCCCCTTAACAAAGTAATATTAAACAATTCACTTAAAATTTCACATTTTGCATAAATAAAACCCTAATTTAGGAGGATGTCAGCCCTTTAGGGGACGTTTTGCCACTTTGAGGAAGTCGTTGGTGTTGGAGAAGCATGGGTAGGCCTCCAAAGGCCACATGTCAAGCATCTAAGTACTCTCATCATGGTGAAGACCCTCTTCTCCTCAAAATGTCGTGTCAAAAGAGTGGCACCTCACCACCATGCCCTAGGCCCAAAAGCATGACATCAAGCTCAAAATAGGACGTTTTGCCCCTCCTGGGCAAATTGTTTGGCAAGTGAGGGCTGGGCTATGTTGTCCAAGTCATCATCAAGGCCTTCCAAGTCTGATCTCTCTCATCCGGCATGCGGGCCCCTGACATCCAACCTGTGGGCTTCTAGCCCCATGGAAGCCCAAGCTAGGCTTGTTTTCCCAAAACTGTCCACCAACTAGGTCCTGCAAAGACAAATGAGCACGCCCTCCAAGGATCTCAAGTCATAACATCATGATAAGTGAATTCAATCAATAAATAAGCCATATAAGTATGTGCATCAAATATCACTATATCAAACAATTAACAGCTCAAAGACATTATGTGACTTGTCAAGCTTGAATATGTGAGTGTTGACGAGGTGTCCTATTGGGTAGGCCTTGCCCTAGGTCAAGGAGAGTTTCCAAGAGATCCATCTCTAAGCCATGTACAGCGGATGAAGTGGTTGGGGTCAAGACTCAATGGGCATAGGGCTCATGTCATACAAGGGGTCGTAGAGTCTCATTCATGGGTGGCTTTGTAGAGGGTGTGTGGTACCTTCGTCCGCAATGCACTTTTTCCAAGCCCATCAATTGCCTTTTATCTTTCTTTCTTTATTTTCTTTCAATATAGTATAAGGAGAGGTTGAAGGTCACTGCCCTGGCGTGGTGACCAGGTGGTGGCAATGTCACCCACAAACACCTAATGGAAATGAGAAGGCTGGCTTGTGATGAGACCTCCTTTCTCTCAATCATGCAACTGAGGGCCATTACCCTGGCGTGGTGACCAGATGATGGTAATGTCATACCACTAGATATTCATGGACGTGATAGGTCAGCTCGTGATGAGACATCCTATCCTTCAACTAATCTTTCAAGCATTCTTTATTATATTGTGGGTCCCCTTTACTCAAAGATAAGCGTTTCATTGCTTTCTTGAGTGATCCCTAGGTGAAGCATCTGGAAGGCTTATATAAGGCTTTTATCTTTTACCCAACAACAACCCCTCTGGGCCTTTAACCCCTTCTTCCCATAGGATGAGGGACAACCCCTTCTTGGGTCAATACACCCTAAAATCCTAAGAAATAAGGAAATGGAGGGGAATAATGATGGAAAGTGGTAAGTATGTTCGAGAACGGTATGATGGCTCATTAAGGGAGTTCCCAGTAGCAAACCCATCCCCAAGGAAAACCACTTACTAGGGCACAATGTCAACCACCAAGGTGAAGTAGTGCAAAAGGCATAATGTCCAAGCATATATCATGAAATCTAGAGCAATATAAGATATAACATAATCAAATGGCTTGAATATTGAAATGATGCTCACCATAATATTGACTTGTACCTCATGGAGCAAGGCCCACTGGTGTGGTGGATGCCATCTACAAAACTGTGACCGTCTGTGGTGGTGAGTGGGTTTTCCATCTGTGCAACGGGTACTGCTGGTCATCTAGTCTCTCGACACTCCATATCTGCAATCTGAGGGCCTAGAGACATGATCTCCTTAGTTATCCACAAAATGGGGATAACAAACCCTTTTACCTTTTTACTTTACTTAAGTGATTAAAGTTATTTTCTAAGGTTTTATTCACTTTATTCTTCAAGTCACTTTTTAATTACTCAATGTCACTTTATAAAGTGCTTTTTTCTCCAAATGACATCAAATAATTAATCGATTAATCCCTTTTTTAATCGACCATGGCCTACGAGAATCAGATAGACCACTAAGTCATCCTTCTAGGATGATCATTTGGAAGTGGACATTACAGTCCTCCCTTCTTGAGATTGCTTGTCCTCAAGCAATGCCAACACAACCATATAAAGAACAGGCAGAGCCCAACTGAAATTGTGAATGACCCCAGGGTCCCAAACCAATCTAAAAGATGTCGAACACCTACTGCCTACGATACTGTCCTGCAAGGTACTAACACAAGCGACCTTCTGAAGGCCACCGATCAAGAGATCAATCAGATACTCTAAAGGCTCAGTCCATCCCACATAGAATCACCCTCCTAGGAAGCCAATCCAATGTCCTATAGAAATGTACTCTTGATAATAAAAACTGACTCTCCCATTTGTACCATCTACCAAACTGTCAAATCATGAAGTCCTAGGGTCCCATGCTATCCCAAGAAAGGATCCACCATGTTGATGCTATGCCATTTTGATCATAAATATATGACTCTCATGCCTAGACTGCATCCTCCACTCCTCGACCCCCAATTT
>JASDQU010882820.1:34322-48884 GCA_032191745.1 Picea mariana
TGGCTGTAGAAAACAAGTTGTTACAGCAGTAAATCCAACCACCAAAACTTACAAAGAGTCCACCCAAAAGTTGCGCTAGGCCTAGTAGATTAACTTGGCAAACTTTTAGCAAATTCTGGCTATTGAAAAACAAGTTACAAGTGAGCAAAGAGAGTTTTTTGCTGCAGCCCTAATGGCTGTAGCTTTTAATGAGCAATAACTTTAAGAATATTAGGCCAATCAAGACTCCCTAGTGGCCTTGACAAGCCCTTAGCAAGCAGAAAATTATCCAGTTGAAACAAGATTGGTATCTCATTAAATCACGTTTACTAAGGTAGAGAATTTGTTTCTCAAATGCAAAAAATCAGATTAGTGCCTTTTAAAATTGGGTGAATGGGGTCTTTAAAACACTAGTTGAATCAACAAGATCCCTAGGGGTATAAATCCTCTTACTCCCTAGGGTATGCCAATCAACTTAGGGTAAATCTAGGAGGGTGTACACACTTGTACTTCTCCTAGCAACCCTTGTTCAAGAATGACTTGTAACCTTAACAATAATATTAAGGATAAATGGAGGGTGTATCCAACATACTCCTCCTAGGGTTTCCACCAACAATTACCAAGAATGAACAAGAAAGAACTAACATATGCAGATTTTTCCTTACAAATTTCAAGAAAAGAGATACAAACCCTAGTTCACCATGCAAATTACCATCCAAGAGTAAAAGAACAAGCCTTCAAGAGGTGTGCATCACTTCACTTCATCCATTCACCAATAAAAAACACCAAAAAGCGTTTGCACAAGAGAGAGATACCAAAAATTCCCAAGAGGGTGCAAATTTCAGCCAATATCCTCTCACAATGGGAGAGTTGTGTTATGAAATGAGATTCACTTGATCTCTATTTATACAAAATGTTTAGAACATAGTTTGCCCACCTAGTTAGGGTAAAACATAAGATAAGGGGTCAACTACTCTTATCTTACCCCTTAAACCAAATAATAATATTTAATTTACACTTTTTGCACATTAGAAACCCTAAAATAAGATGACCTCACCCCTTTAGGGAGACGTTTTTACACTTGGAGCAATTCGTTGGAGTTGGAGATGCATGGCTAGGCCTCTAAAGACCAAATGTCATTCATCCAAGCCTCTTCCTCATGGTTCAAAGCCTCCTTCCTTCAAAACATGCCATATGCCCTCATCCCCACTCAAAACCCCCTCAAGCATGACGTCAATCCCCTCAAGGTGACGTTTTTGGCCTCCAAAGCAAGTCATCGTGATCCGGTGTCTTCTAGGCCTCCAAAGGCAAGTCATCGTGATCAGGCATGTGGGCCCTTGGCATCCAACTTGCGGGCTTCAGGCCCCATGGAAGCCCAAACTAGGCTTGTTCCTCCAAAACTGTCCACCAAACAAGGTCCTGCAAAACAAATAGGCACGCCCTCCAAGGATCTCAAGTCMAAATATCATGGCAAGTGAAAACCACATCTAATAAACAAGGCACCTAAACATGTGCATCAAAACTACCTCATCAAATTAAACAAGTGCTCAAAGACCCTATATAATTGACCAAGTTTAGGTATGGGAAGGGTGTCATAAAAGTCCTATTGGGTAGACCAAAACCCTCAAGTAGGGGATGCTCCCAAGGATGTCCCATCAAGGTCATGTAGTGGATGATGAGGTGGATAGGGGTTTAGACTTCATAGGTCAATGAGTTTCATGACATACAAGGGCTGCCATATGTAGAAGACGACTCATCTTCATATGTGCACAAAGATTCACTACTTGTTGAAGACTGAGAGGAGATGAGAGATCGAAAGAAGACTGCATGGTTTCTCGGAGAAGGAGACCAGAGGGGGAGCAAAGATAATGATGCCTCAACATGCTGTGATTTGTCAGAATTTTTCTTTCTTTTTATGTACATGCCCCTCCATCGTCTCTTCATCGCAAGGGGCTTGATCCTTAATATAGAGTGCTTTGTTTTCCTCCTCTCAAAAAGATCTGTCGCATCCAAGGGCTCCTCTAATACCTCTTCACTTCCAAAGTCATGGAATAAAGTGTCATCAAGATCTTCAAAAGGATTACAACTCATCATGTTCTCTTCTTGATGTGCAGGAGGAACTGAGGTTTGGATGTCTTCATCAAAAGGACGAGCAGGTATAAGCACTTCATCTTCATCAAAATTCTTGTCCGAATCTTCATCGTGATCTTCTTGGTGGATTTATTCATCCTCAAGGGCTAGTTCTTCGACAGATTTTTGAAATAACTCTTTTATACGATTCATCATTTCCTCAGCAGCGTTATTAGCAACCTTTTCGTTTTCCATCTGTAAAAGTGCCCTCCTCGAGGCATAACAAGGTTTGGACGAGGGTTCATCCCATGGTGCCATAATTCCATTGATCAAGAATGTACCTCAATGGAGTCGTCGGACGAGGTCAAGGCTCATCAAAGGATGAAAGGGGAAAAAAGGGAAAAGTGGGTTCTTGGGAAGGTGGAGTCGCCAGGAAAACTAGGGAAAGGCTTTGGGATAGCTTGCCAAAGTGTCGTTGTAGTATAGTGGTGAGTATTCCCGCCTGTCACGCGGGTGACCCAGGTTCGTTCCCCGACAATGGCGCCAAAATGTTATCGCACAAGTTGTAGGTTGGGAAAAGCTTGATCCAACCACCAAATGGCGACAACTTTGAGAACACCTACCCACTGTCACGATAGGCAGGCATTCCTGTCACTTTAGAGATGAAAATATCACCTCAAGGGGGGAATCTTGATGACCCTAGGGGAAATGAGATGGAAAGTGAGATGTATGAATGGATGCCCCTATAGGTCAAGTTACTAAGTGCGGAAAAGGGCTTGAATGAGGTCTAGGTGGTAGCCAAAGGTTGCCAAGAAGTAAGAGTCTCGGTGAAGAGTGGTGTACCTTCCCGAGACACAAGAACAAGCCAATATACGTGTACAATGTTAGATGGACAAGCAAGTTAAGCTTGCTGTCCCTAATTGCAGCAGTAAACAGAGATAAATATCAGCAAGAAACTAGTTGTTAAAGCTACTAAACATTTGATGCAAGAGACAGACTAGATAAACACTAGCAATAGTCAAGTATAAAAGCACGAGACTTTAGCAATAAACCAAGGCTGTAGTAAACTGTGTTGCAGAGATATTTTGCAGCCTTATGGCTGTAGCAAACAAGTTGTTACAGCAGTAAATCAAATCACCAAAACTTACAAAGAGTCCACCCAAAAGTTGTGTTAGGCCTAGTAGATTAACTTGGCAAACTTTTAGCAAATTCTGACGGTAGGCTGTAGTAAACTTTTAGCAAACTTTTAGTAGATTAACTGGCTCCAACTCGGGGACATGTGCTCGTCTCGAGAATGCATGAGAACCCTAGAATCTTCCAGAGACCTGTAGACCTAAAACATTCTCACAAGATGGGAATTAAATGCAAGGGAGGGGAAGACACAAGTGCCTTATCCCTTCCTTGAGATAAAAATAAATCCGAGAATAAAATKGAAAAAGTGCATAAMATCAACCCCTTAGAGCTTTTCATACAATGTAAACATCATTTTCTTTTATTCAATAAATATAAWATGCAACACTCAATAAAATGAAAGATACAAGTTAATTTRATGCTCATGCTAAGAGCTTATTCATCCTAACCTACTCTAACATAATAAACATAACATGTTAAATAAAATCATAAATCCAATGCAACCATTTAATGAGTTCAACAATACCTTGAAATTTACATTTGTGCTTGGTCAGAAACCAAAATAATGAAACATCAAGGATGAAATATGTCGACATTTTCTTTACCTTTCTTTGGTCAAATTCTGAAGTAGGACCATGATCACGTGGGAGATGGATGAAGGCATGCCGATGTTTACCTGTACTCTGGAAAGCTTCTTCAATCCAAAGATGGATAGGGCTGATGTAGTCATCTTTCTTGTCATAAGCATGGGGCAAACCATCACTGCTACTCATCAAACCGTCAAGCAAGAGGGGCTTGGAAGGTAGCTCCAATAGAAACCTACAAGAAAATTGTTGCCCCTCTTTGCTGTTCTCAATCATATATACGGAAGAAACATGAGAAAACCCATCATATCTGGAAAAATATGTAAATCCATTACTCATGGTCCGCTGCTCTAGTCTGTGGAATTGAAAATTCCTGTAATAATCCCAAGACTGAACACATTGGTGTCTTCCAAAAATTGCATCTTGAAAACCAAAACCATTGGATGGATTTCCCTGAATGTGAAAGTCATGAGTTGAGGACTTCCATGGCTGGAAAATATCGGTTGCTGAAGTCCCAAACATCATAAAGATTGCTTGGATGAACATCAAACTAAGGAATATGAAACCTTGCAAGAATTATAGGGAGGCTAATTCTAAAGAAATTAACCTTAAGTATTACAAAGTAATTCATATACTAAACCTAGGGTAAGGAAGTGAAACCCTAAGATATTCACCCCCAATATAGTAGGTCTAGCCTAGAATTTGACAAAGAAATGAAATAGAAAAATACTTCATACCTCACTTGCAATGTTTTCCTTGTAATAGCTCCTTCCTCAATGAAAACTTGCTACTCAAATCCTTCTATGATTACCCTAGAACAGATGCTAAAGAATGGACAATATTACACAATAGCTTTGTAAATTTGAGACAAGCTTCTTCCCATTATTCTCCACTAATCCAATCTATGTACAAAATGGAGAGAGCAAACCTTTATATAGGTTTTAGCTCAACTCTCCTCTCCAATAAAATAATATTTTCCTAAGAAAATATAAGTAACTAGGGTGGTGAATTTGATCAAAAGCCAATAGAAAAATTCTTGGATACAATGTACTAGATGGTTTTAGTGCCCACATGTCTCCTTCCAATCTTTCATGCAAAAGCAAAATCTAGGTGCCATTTGTCCTCCTCATGTGTAAAATTATGATAAAAATCTTGGTTGAATAGGAAGGGAGAATTCCCAATAAATGTGCTTGAATGCCAAGTGTCAAACTCCATGATGAGGGTGCTTTCCTGGAAATAACCACCTCCAAATAATAATATTACTTGGTAGGGCGAATTTCCAAGAAAATGAGTGGTTTTCCATGTGTAGAGCCTCATTTATGAGGACGCTCTTCTAGAAATGTTCGCAAATGCCAAGTGTAATGCTTGAGTTCTCTTTCTAGAAGCACTTTGACTAAGAAAACTTTAAAATAATCATTTAGCAAGTGTGCCCTTGGTACTTGTGCCTTGTGGACTACTTTGACTGAACTAAAGACACAGAATTGTACTTTCAGTTCACATTTAGACCTTCGACATGCATGAATTCACCCTAGAAGAGAGAGAATGAGTGCGCCCACTGCCCTTGAGGAATGTGCATTTGTGTCCACTTTGACCAAGTCAACCTTGAAATTCTCATCCTAGAAGGGGTACCCTTGACACTTGTGCAAATGGGTCTTCATCAAATCCATGAGATCTCAAAATGTGTGCAAATGGGTGCCCTTTAGGCTTTTACCAAGTCAAACCATTACTAGTCACTTCACATGTGTGCAAGGTATGAACAAGGTTATGCAAGAAGTGGATAAGTCTTCCCAGTGGAGTGCACCATCTAGGGATGTGTGCATGAATGGAGTGGATAGGGTGGATGATACTCTAGGTCTAAGCTCACAAAAATTGTTGCGCATTGATATTGATGGGAACTCAAGTCTCCTTTTGGATGGAAAGAGATCAAAGGTTTTTACTCTGTTATTCAAATATGTTTCCAGGTCCTAATATCATGAATCACTATGAGTAGTTCTTGGTCAAATATCGTATATCTTTGCTGCACTGCATTCATGTTGTGGTTCTCATATGATTATAACCCTTCCATTCTAAGGAAACATATCAACGATTGATATGCCACTAGAATTGGTATCGATGGAAGAAAGTTTGAAAGGATCTTATGGGTGTTATTACTTGAAATTATCCCTCATGGAAATCTACCACATATTCCCCAAAGGGATTTCGAATGATCAGCTTAGGGAAGGTGCCCTTGTTGATATCACAATCCCTATTGCTTCAGAGTTGGTGCTTGCCAACCCTAGGTGGTTATCTCTAACAGATTCTGCAAATCTGCAAATAAATATCAGCATATCTTTGCACAAAACTCAAAATTCAGTAAGATTAAATTTTGATTTTTTACTGACTGGTGCCTTGGTCCACTTGGGAGATATGGAGGAAGAAGAAAGATGTGAAAATATGAAGCGTATTAGTCGGGCAAGTCATACATTGATTTCTACTAGCAAAACACTTTCCACATTTGTTAAATTTATTCTAAATCAGCTAAGTAAGTAAACAGATTAGATCGAAATACTTTGCTGAAATAATTAACTCTTGCATGCAGCGGAAAAATTTGAGAAAATCAATCACACAGAGTACACAATAAATTTTCTACTCTTCCAAATCAGTTCTTCCTCAAATAATATCAGAACTTACAATAGCTCCCTTCACAGGGAAAATGGCTCTGAGAAATTAAAACCACAAACCAAATCTGCAAACTTGAACCACCACGCTGCCTCTATTTGCGTGCTACCAATCACCGAGGTTGTCCGTATAGTTCTGTATGGATTTGCACCCGCTGCAAAAGTGCAGTGGCCTCGAAAGACGCATTGCCTCAAAATCTGCGCTGTTCAAAATCCGTGCTACCTCAAAAGCCTTGCAGCCTCGAAATCTGTACTGCATTGAAATCTGTGTTGCCCTAAAAGACGTGTTGTCTCAAATTCCATGCTGCCTCAAAATATGTGCTCCATCGAAATCCATCCTGCCTTGGGATGCATGCAACTTGTGTTGCTTTCTCACCATGCTGAAAGAAAAATTCTGATTTTTCTCGTTCACCTCGCGTGACTTGCAAAATGAAAATTGATTGTGTCTTTTCCTTTACCCTCTCTGTCTTTTGTCTCGAGCGATTTACCTAAATTCAATGGTCAAGATTAGATCGTGAGATCAACGACTGTCTTTTAATTAAGTCATTAAGTGACTTTAACTTAGTCACTTTATTAATTAAAAGTCACTTTTTAAAAAGACCTTCACTTTATTAATAAATTAATGAAGTGAATTCTAAGAAACGTATAGGATACATTTAATGACGATTTCTGCAAGTAGACACCCTTACAGAAATACTTGTCCGAGCTACAAATACTAACACTCCCTCTTAGCGAGGAAGGTATTCTGCACCACTCCAAGCTTGTCTCTGAAGAAGACGAACTTGCCCTTGACCAAGGGCTTGGTGACAATCTCTGCCAACTACTCCTCTATAGGAATATATTGGAGTTGAATTGCTCCCTTCTGCACCTTGTCTTTGATGAAGTCGTAGCTGATCTCAATGCTCTTTGACCTGTCATGAAATACTGGATTCTCCAAGAGTTTGATGCAACTTTGATTATCATAGGGAATCACAGTCGGCTCAAGCTCCTGGCCAAACAATCATGTGAGTAGCTTGTGAAGCCAGATGGGTTCACAACTAGCTAGACTAGCTGCCATGTACTTTGCCTCTACTGAACTCAGTGCTACTGAAGTCTACTTCCTGCTGAACCTCGCATGACTTGCGAAATGAAAATTGATTGTGTCTTTTCCTTTACCCTCTCTGCCTTTTGTCTCGAGCGATTTACCTAATTTCAATGGTCAAGATTAGATCGTCAGATCAACGACTCTCTTTTAATTAAGTCATTAAGTGACTTTAACTTAGTCACTTAATTATTTAAAAGTCATTTTTTAAAAAGACCCTTACTTTATTAATAAATTAATGAAGTGAATTCTAGGAAAAGTATAGGATGCATTTAATGACGATTTCTGCAAGTAGACACCCTTACAGAAATACTTGTCCGAACTACAAATACTAACACTCCCTCTTAGCGAGGAAGGTATTCTCCACCACTCCAAGCTTGTCTCTGAAGAAGACAAACTTGCCCTTRACCAAGGGCTTGGTGACAATCTCTGCCAATTTCTCCTCTGTAGGAATATATTGAAGTTGAACTGCTCCCTTTTGCACCCTGTCTCTGATGAAGTTGTATATGATCTCAATGTTCTTTGACCTGTCATGAAACACTGGATTCTCCGAGAGTTTGATGCGACTCTGATTATCATAGGGAATCACAGTCGGCTCAAGCTCCTCACCAAACAATCATGTGAGTAGCTTGCGAAGCCAGATGGGTTCACAACTAGCTAGACTAGATGCCATGTACTCTGCCTCTACTGAACTCAATTCTACTGAAGTCTACTTCTGCTGAACCAGGAAATGATCGCCGACCTCAAACTGAAGCAACACCCAGGAGTGCTCTCTCGATTTGTATCACTGCCTGCCCAATCTGAATCAGAGAATGCCTGCAACCTCACACCATCTCTACCATGGTACTACAAACCATATGCTGCCACTTAGTGAACCTCCCTCGGCTCCACCATGAACTGGCTCAATGTGTTAACAACAAAGTAGATCTTTGGTTGAGTGTGTACCAGATACATCAACGAGCCAATCAACTGCATGTACTGTGTGGAATATACCAACTCTGAAACTAGAGGATCAATCTTCTTCAGGTTGGTCACCATCGGAGTGGCCATCGATCTGCTATCCTGCATCGTGAATCTTTTCAACATCTCCAAAGTATACTTCACCTGTTTGAGGAAGATCTCGCCGGATCGTCGCTGCCAAACCTCAAGTCCCAGAAAATAATGCATCGGCCTGATGTCCTTCATCTCAAATTCTGACGCTTGATCTGACTTGCAACCTACAATCAGACTCTCTGCACCTGTTAGAATAAGATCATCCACATACAACACCAAGATGAGGACCTCAGATCCAACCAACAAGAAGTATAGGTTGGGATTTGCCTCACTCTTGGTAAAGACCATGCACTGCAGATAACTGTTGATCCTGGAGTACCAGGCCTTGGGTGCCCGTTTGAGTCCATACAAGGCTTTCTTAAGCCTGCATACATGTGTCTCCCTGTCACGGACCTCAAACCCTCATGACTGCTCAATCTAGACCTCTTGCTCAATGATGATGTTGAGGATGGAGGTCTTCACATCCATTTGATGAATGCTCCAACCCATCTCAGTAGCTATGGAGATAACTGCTCGAATAGAGGAGTATCTGGCTACATGAGAAAAACTCTCCTCTTAGTCTACTCCCTCTCTCTGAGAAAACCCATGAACCACAAATCCGGCCTTGTACTTCTCCATACTGCCATCTGTTGCATGCTTTACCTTGTAAAGCCACCTGGAAGTCACAACCGACTTTCCCTATGGTCTCGGCACAATGTCCCAGACATCATTCTTCATGATGGAGTTGTGCTCCTCCACCGGGGCATCTCTCCACACCTGCTGGCTGGCTGCTTCTTCAAAGCTGGAGGGCTCTGATTCTATGATGCTGGTCATCAAAGACATATACTGCGGAAATTTCCACGGAGGTGTGCTCTCCCTGGATGTGGACCTGGGAGGCTCAACATGCTCCCGAGCATCCCGCAAGGCCTGCTCAAACCCCTGAGCCTCCTAACTGAAGTTGAAGGGGCTGCTTGCTCCTCCAACTCCACTGGAGTCTGTCTCCCTACACTGGAATTCTCTGCTCTAGGCTCATCCTTTGGGCCTGTTGACTGCCTATTCAACTAGGGGGTCAACTCCATGTGCCATGAAGATATGCATCATCAGATGCAAGTATGTTGAAGACAGTTTGGTTCTACGGGGCATTTTATGCCTCCAACACAAAATTTTGTAAACAGAATTTCCGCACCCCTGCGTGGGTTAATAATGTAATAGGTCTGCATGGATCATAGTTAGGTCAGGTACCTTGGGATGTTTTCATTGGGAGAGTTCTTTTCATCGAGGGTTTTTTATCCTCAGGTTGTCAACTAGGCTTTTTAGCCTGGTTGATTTCCTATGAGTTTTTCCCTCACACTTGCAATAATTCCTCCAAAGTGGTGAACGACGTTCTAATGGTCTCATCCTTTGGTAGCTATTTTTTAGGAATGATGTAAATGACCATGTTAGACATTGTAGAAAGTTTCGCGGAATTTTGTCGAGTCTAGATAGGTTTTTTTAATTAATTAAATTTAATTAATTTTCCTAAGGTTGAGATTTTAATTATTTAATTAATTAAATGTTTTTGAGCAATTATTGTAAAAATTGGGTCTTTGGGCTTTTGATAGGGGTATTTGTGCTCAAAAGAAATGGAAAGGCACCCCCTACACCCATGGACCAAGTTTCAGCTCAGTCGGACAATTTTTGCTATGCATTTGTCCACCCGGAGTCAAAGTCAGTTAAAACAACAATTTTAATTGCTAAGTGACATTGTCGAAATGTCAAAATTTTTTAATTTTTGAGTTGTTGGGTAGATGTTAAGATGGCAAAAGGAAAGAAAAGATATCCCTAGCCTACCCAACCCACCTTACAACCTTTTTGCACCCCTTAACTCATCCACTCAACTAAACTCCCACGCCCCTAGGGGGATTTGCGCCCCCCTCACACCCAAACCTTTGAATTATGCCTTGATTTGTTGTGTGGGCCCCTCCCATAAAAGGTGCACCCTTCCTAGCCTCTAACCTCACCCTTTAGTGGTCCCCACGCTCCACCTCACCTATCCACACACTCACTCTTGCCAAAACCCTAGAAGTGATGCGCCCCCCTCCTTGAGATTCACATGTTTGCTTGGGTTTTGACACTTGGAGCTCATCCAAGTGCCTTCACCTTGCCTCTTGAGCTATAAAAGGAACCTCTCCTCACTCTTTCACTCACCATTATTTGAGCTAGTGTTACTATACTGGATTTTCATCCCACTCTCTTGCTCTTGCCATCTTGTCATTTCACTCATATGCTCTTGAGAGTCTTGGAGCAACTTGTTGTTGCAACACTCTCATTTGGATTAATAAAGCTTTGGAGGATTTTGGAAACATCAAGAGTATTCTTGTTGCATTCTTACACATGAGGTGACTTTGTGGCCCAAGTTTTTTTTGTATGGTATTGAATAGATCTTTGGTAAATTAGTTTACTAGAGTAGATTAGGAAAGAGTATTCTTGCTAGTTTATACTTGTTGGATAGCTAAGGGTTTGAAGTATTTCATATTGTTAGTCTATTCAAGTTTGTTATCTATTTCCATGCTTCACATCTTGTCTTGAGTTTTGCAGGGTTATTTCAAAGGGATTGTTGGGAAAGCTTCAAGAACGAGTCTTCCTTCAAAGCCTACTCACACTCCTAGCTTATTTAGTCATTTATTTCTGCACTCATTCCATTTATATTTCAGTTTAGTAACCATCTTATATAGGTCATATATTTTTACTTTTCACTTTGAGATTTTATGTGAAAAATTTCTGCGTAAAAAACATAATTTTTTCTTAACTTTGTTGTGTTGTGCAGCATTTCCAGCAAGCTTTTGCTTGTTGGTTTTTACAGGTTCTTACCAGAAACAAGGGGCTATGTTGCTCAAATTCATCCATACAACACTACAAAAGCTTCCACAATAGTTGGGTAAATTTCCCCTTTTTTTCCTCTTCTTTCTCTAGCATTGTAACAAGCCCCCGGGAAGTTCCCTTGAGGCTTGCATTCTCTTGTATCATTTTGCTTCTTGTATTTCATTTCAACAAGTTTTAGTTGCCTACACCTTGGGAGAGTGATTGGCAAAGCCAACCCCCCAAAATCGTTGGGCTAGATTTTAAAGTTCATTTAAGTTTTTCTTTTCCAACCCTCTTTGACACAACATTGGTAGGCTTGCCTCCACCTTGTGCCATTGTGAGTGGTTTGCTCATTTACATTTCAAGTTTTGTTTAAAGTTTAACTTGCCTACACCTTGGGAGAGTAACCCCCAATATCGTATGGCTAGGATGGTAATATGTGAATGATTTCTCTTGCATACATGTTTAAAATATTCTAGAGTTAGATTTCACACATATGCTAATCTTAGTTCAAGTCTTAGATGCATAGTTTTGTTTACATGCTTTGAGTTTCACTATGATTTAAGTAATAGCACATCTAAATGCAACACATATCTATGTTTAAGTGGTGATTCATTCTTTGGCAAACATACCTCTAAAGATTACAAGTTTTCATTTCATTTTGCAAAGGCACTCATGGATATGTGAATGGTGTAGGATCTAGTTTTTCTTTTCAACAAGTACTTCCATTTTCAGCAAGCTTCTCATGGGATAATTTGTGTGGCTAAGTGATAAAATCTAAAGTAATTTTCTGTTATAATTGGCAAGTTGTTCTTGTCTTCACTTTACATCTTTCTTTCAAGTTTACACATTGAATGGTGAATGACATGGTTAAATGAATGATATGTATCCTTTCAAATTTCAGTTCATGCTTTAGATGTGGTGTTAGTTTTCCATCTCATAAGTTATAACACATTCATTGCAGTCATTTTTAAGTTTCGGTTTTGAGCGTAAATCACTGTTTTTGGGCACCTAAAAGTCATCTAAAACACTCACAACACACCTTAAGACTTACCCATAAGTCATAATAACTTTTTAGACCAACTAGGACAACCTAATTCCACCAGCTTCACCATCTAAAACGGGTTTGAGGAAAACAATGGAGGGTAGTGGCAGGGGACTGCCTCGTGGCGCGTTAGGTGTGTGTCCTCTCCAAGAAGTACTCTTACTGTCAGGGCTAACAGTGAAAGCTAGGGTGGTCTTCGTTGCCTTACTATCTTGAGCATCCGGCAACTATTTGGCAACATGAGGAGGAGGTTTAAGGTTCAAACACTTAGTTAGGGGGAGGGCAAATAAAATTTATCTAATCTTTAAACCACTCCTAACCACTTAGTCTCCTAGACAATTTTTATTTTGAGTATCTTTGGATGATTGTTTAGAAGTCTATCTTGCAAGTACCTTTATTTTTATCAATCTTTCATGCAATCTTGTGGTTTGAACATCTAAGTGTTTTATTTCTTGAGCATTAAGTTTCCAAGTATTTACATCTTTATTTTATGCTTTTGTGGTGTGATTCAAGAAGAAGTAGAGTATCCCATTTGGGAGGCATCATCTTCTTGAATCTTGAGTGCTTTAGAGGTTGCCATTGAAAAGCAGTCCAATAGAGTAAGTGCTATTGGGGCATGCTTGGCCTTATGTGATTGATCTTAACTTTGGAATATCTTTTAACTCTCACACTTTGGCCCTTTTAATCTTGTCTATTTGTATCTTGTGTATATCTTGTATCCTTGTAGCATTTTTCATTCTTTGTGTAAGTAATTGTATCTTTGTAGTGGGATAGTTGTAATATAATTTTACTTGTAATCTTTTGCAATTGAACCCCCCTCAAAACTTAGTTGACCCCTTGCCCAACATTTAGGCACTAGTCTTAGTTGACTTAGGAAAGGGTTTGCTTGTCATTAATCAATCTTGCACTTTGCATTTGCTGCCTTAGCATCATAGGTTAGTTTCTCCCCTTAACCTTTAACAAATTAAAACCAACTCCTAGAACTTCAAAGTTAAATCATATCTAGTAACTAGGGTCTACCCCCCTTGGCTTCCCTAGGAGTAAGCCTAGAAGGAAGAGGTTCCAGTTAAGGTGACAGTGTGGACTGTGAACCTAGGCATTGTGCCTCCAAGGACACACTAAGTGAGCTGGACTTTGCTCAAGTTTGCAAGTGTGTATTAGGACGACAACAGGGCCGACCATTTGTGGTTCTTTTGCAACTGTTGGTAGGTCCTGAGATTTCCTAGATGCCAAGTTCTCCTCGAACTTGACATTTTGGCTCACCACTGTTTTGTGTTGATTTGGCAAGCTGCTCAAACCACCCGAGCCTCCTAATTGAAGTTGAAGGGCCTGCTTGCTCCTCCACCTACACTGGAAGCCTATTCTCTCGGCTCATCCTTTGGGCCCACCTCCTGTGGCCCTTCTGCAACTGTTGGTAGGTCCTGAGATTTCCTAGATGCGAAGTTCTCCTCGAATTTGACATTTCGGTTCACCACTGTCTTGCGTTGAACTAACAAGAACACTCTATAGGCCTTCGAATCTTCATTGTACCCCACCAAAATGCCCCTCTCCCTTGAGGGATGCAAGTTTGTCCTCTTCTCCATAGGAATGTGGATGTAGACTAGACAACCAAAAATCCTGAGATGTTGTTATGAACATAAATATACATAAATAGATATTCATAACATAATAATTAATTAATAAATAATAAATTAATAAATAATAATTATTAATAATGAAAGGTCATGTCTCAAAGGACATGACTATTGGTAAAGGGCACCCCTGCGTGGGTATATAAATGAGCCTTCATTCTCAATTGTAATCATCTTATTATATCTGATATCTTACTGTTCATTCTTATTACATATATATTGTCCGTATGGATTTGATTACTATATTCCAGATATTTTGGATTAGTTGTGCGTGACGAACTCTGTTCATCTCATTTGGTATCAGAGCAAGTTTTGATCCGGCCCTTGGCCGCACTTTATTCAAACCTTGTTTGATATGGCTTTTAGCCAACCCCTTCATTTCGGAGCTTCTCCGACTCCAAGGTCTTTGACCATAACTGAGCCCTTGGCCATCTACATTCCAAAATTCTAATTTCTCGAAGAAAAAAAAAGAGAAAAAAAAGGTGAAAAGAAAAACAAAAAAAAAAAAATT
>JASDQU010882822.1:9506-36548 GCA_032191745.1 Picea mariana
GGAGTGGACAGAGTGGTGGACATACATGGCTTTGTTGATGCAGACTGGGCTGGAGATCTGGATCGTAGAATATCTACAAGTGGGTATGTGTTTAACCTATTTGGAGGAGAAATCAGTTGGATGAGCAAAAGACAGGCTGTAGTGGCACTCTCAACTATAGAAGCTGAATACATGGACCCCACTGATGCAAGCAAGGAAGCAGTATGGTTACAGAGATTGTGTTTAGGTATTGGGTTGGTACAACAAGCAGTGAGATTAGATTGTGACAGTCAGAGTGAAATATTCCTGGAAAAGAATCCAGCTTATCATTCGAAGACAAAGCATATTGATGTTTTATATCACTTTGTGAGAGACATGGTTGAGGAAAAGAAGGTGTTACTATAAAAGGTTGACACTTTGAAGAATGTTGCAGATTCATTGACAAAGTCTGTAAGCACATAAAATTTCTCCTGGTGTAGAGTAACAATGGGCATTGTTGCCTTGGATTGTTGACTATATATAATCCTGTGGGCCCCTGGATGCAAAGAAAACAACAAGTGGGAGAATGTTGGGTATGTGTTATATTCTTTGCATGTGTGTGTGTGGGCGCATTAGATTCGACAATTGCATCTGATGATCCCTCATAGTAGTGCCCTTAGTGTTGTGTGTGTTGGGCACTTTCCTAGGGGGGTCTCGAGGGGGGCAGGTATGCCCCCCCCCCCCAATTTGTTTTTTGGGTTGTTTTTGCTATTTTTAGCGGTTTTCTAAATTAATCCTAGATTAAGGGATTAGGGTTTTGGTATCTATGAAATACCTAAAAACATTGTATATATTGTATGCTAAATGGTGAAATTTGATATAATGAATATAAGAAAGGTTTTTCTGGTTGAGAGTTTCCAGTATAAATCTATGTGTACTATGTGTATGAGCCATTGATTAATTTTTGTTCTGCTTAAGAATCTATATGCATTTCTTTACTTCACAGGTTTAAAACTTACATACATGACCATATACATCCATGTACCGAAGAAGAAGAAGACGAAGAAGGGTACTTTTGTGGGATATTGAGTATCTCATATGGAGATTGATTGCAAGGAGTAGAAGGCTCCAAGGATAATTGAACAAATCCCTCTAGTGCAGTGGATCACTCCTCATATCAAGGAGAGTTAGTGGAGTCATAAGGGCCTACCCAGAATCGTTGCAGCAACCAAGAAGAGACCGGTGTGGTCCCATGAAACTTTACAAGATGCAACATTGATGAGCCATATCATGAGGGGTAGATGGCTCCAACAGTGGTGAGGTAGGCGACCCCATTGAGTACCAACTCAAAAGGAGATAGAGTTCAGAGGGAGTTAGTCCTCATGATCTAGTAGGGAGGAGTAGCCTCCCCAGGACCATTCACAAGAGACTTCATAGGAAATCATCAGACACAGAGGGAGTAGATGGCTCTGAAGATTATAAAAACTCGGAGGGATTCAAGCTTCCAAGGGAGAATGGAGACTCATATAATTTCAGATTCATATGGAAGAGAGAGACGTCTTCCAGGACTGACAGACAGATGCCATGGGTTGATAATACTAGATCGAATCTTCAGAGGCTTCGAGGAGATATGAGATCTTATGAGAATATTACCTTTCTTTAGTAGACTTTTCTACAGTGAACAAGGAGGAAGACAGTCAGAAGGACTGGGATATATAAATATTTTTCTTGGTTCTGAGACTAGAAGGGAAGTTAGTGGTGAATTCCAAGTTGATCTAAAAATATCAAGCATGTCACAGATAAATAGTCTAGAGATGTAAAAATCCTGATTTGTGTCCAGAGGATTCTCCCATCAAGAGGGAAAAGACTATGATTAGAGACTTGCTCCAGTATATTGCTATCGATGAACATGTAGCAGACATGTTGACTAATCCTCTGTCGAAAGTGAAGTTCGAGTACTTCAAAGACAAGCTTGGTGTGGTCCAGAAGGATTTTCCCTAGTGAGAAGGAGTGATTTGTTCCCCAGTAGCAGAAAGTGATGTGCTCCCCAGTAGAGGAAAGTGATGATATCCCCAGTAGTGGGAGCTACTCCAATGCAGGTTGGTACCGCAAAGCAGGCTGGCATGCTACCCTAGCATAGGTTGGTACTCCAACGCAGGATGGTATGCTACCCCAGTGTAGGTTGGTACTCCAACGCAGTCTAGTATGGTACCCCAACGCAGGTAGATACTCCAACGCAGACTAGTATGCTACCCCATTATAGATTGGTACTCCAACATAGGATGGTATGCTACCCCAACGCAGGTTGGTACTCCAACGCAAGATGGCACGCTACTCCAGTGAAAGTGAAGAACTTCTTATGATGTATGGATTTATGAAATTCAACAAGATAATAGTCGAGGTTTGCAGAAGCGCAAAAGCAGTGATGATGATCATGCCAAGAGGAATACCTTCCTCGTTAAGAGGGAGTGTTAAAATTTTGAGTCAGATTTTGTGTGAGTGGATGAGTTAATAGTTATGTATGAACAAGATGTCGACTTATAGTGTCGGTAATGATTCTCAGTTAGAGTGTCGATCATTAGCATCAGAGGTTACTAGTTGGAGGGCCAACTAATAATGTTGGGGGTGTTTACCAACTAGATGGCTAATGTGTGACTATGATGGTGATACTTGTTGAATGATCTATTTGATCATATGATATCCTGTGTGTCTATGGTGATGTTCATGAATGATTAAAGAGTTCAGCCATCATAAACCATGTTGCAAATAAGAGAATATAACATCAATAAGAAAGAGAAGAAGACAACAAGAACTTGTTAACGAAGTTCACCAATGTGTGGCTATGTCTTTGGGTCTGCTTCCAAGTGGAGGAACTCTTTATTGATCTTTAAATGCTCAAGTTCTCTTTACAATGGAACTTTTTTGTTACAAATAGGCTTCTGATCTGCTGTACAAGACCTCCTTGTGCAGATGCATACATGCCTCAACAATCTCCTCTCAAAACATGACTCAATGCCCCTCAAAACATGAGAAATGGGCCATTAACTCAAACTCCTCTTTACATTCCCTGCATACAAAGTACCCTCTCAAGCTCAATAAGCCTGGTTTATATAATGTTTAGGCTTAGTTAGAGAAGCCCAACTTCCCACAAAGATCTGGCCTCTTTTTGGGATCAAATCCCCCTCCAAATGGCCAAGAAATCTCCAAAAACGCCCAATCTGGGCCAAAACTATAGTAAAATAGGCACTCTATTACAAAAATTAATATTATCCCCTCTGGCTTAGGAATGCGCACATTTTTCAGGGTCATATTGGCTCATATGGCCAAGCGCCAACCCCCAAAGGGCTGTGCGCTAGCCTTTCCTCCACTAGCTCTGGTTGCATGGCGTATGTAATAGGATCGAGGGCTCAATCACGTTGATCGGCCTGGCCACTAGTCACCACCCTTGCTTCCTATCGATAGTTAAGCCCTTATCCCGTGGCCCCTGCACCCATAGCTTAATCTGTGTAGTGGAGCATCAGTGGTTGATTGTGGTTGTATGGAGTAGCGCACATAACCGTGGGTTGGGGCTAGATCCCAGCCCTTTCCACCTCCACCCTCATTATATGGCAAGTTTAAATATAATAATGCAGGCTTGGTATAATAAGTCACACAGTGGTGGGTTGGTACTCAGCCTTCCCAAACTGCTTCCACTAACCAAATGTCAATTGGTCGAATCCGGAGAAGTTCGCATAACTTTTTCATTTGCCGATGAATGATGGGGTGCCATGTGACAGACCATGTCTAGGCCACGTGGCACCGTTTAACATTTTTGAGAATGTGACACTTGTCAAATGTTGAATGGTCCATGTCTTCCACACCTTCCCAGTCAACATACCCATCCTTTTCCATGTCATTGTATGATCAGTTTCCACGTGTCACAATGCCATGTCAGCATTATGATGTCAGCATGATGTCATGCTAACATCAACGTTGAATTTTTCCTGTTGTGATGCAGGAGCATCTCTCCACGTTAGCCAGCCAACCCATGTCAGCGCACGCATTCAAGGATGAAGAGGTGCAGCCTCATTTCAAATTTGAATTTTGAATGTAATTAATGTTGTAAGTTGTTGAGCCATGAGGCCGTGCTTTGCACAGGCTGTAGATAAGGAGGCCTTTAATGTTTGTAAGGCCGAGATCTAGATTCGATTCTGGACTAGACAACCCATTCAATGTAATTGAATAGGGTAGGTAGATTGGAGGGAAGAGCTCGAAGAGCCCCTCATGTAAAAGATCAATTTCGATCTCATTTTGAGTAGTTTTAGGAAAGGAAGGAGAGCAAGAGAAGAACCAAGACCTTGTTATAATCTGCGCTCAGAACACCTTTGTAAAGAGGCATTTTATTAATACAAACCAGAAGCAGTTTTTCCTGCATGTATTTCTGTGTTATGTGGATGCTTTCATTGTGTTCTTTTATGTTGTAGATGTATGCTAGACATTTGCAGGTTGTTTGATTTTTAGGCTTGAGAGGTTCTTTGTGGTTTCATGCCAGGAGGGCGTGACAGAGTACTGCGGTCTCTGGATACCAGTGCATAGATGCACTTCTGAACTCTGCGGAGTCAGACAAAGACGTGCCAAGAGCGCACAGAAGATGAAAACATCAACTCGGGAGAAGGTCTTTGAGGTTGTTGAACACCTAAGAAGGCAAGGCTATGTAGGTGAAACACAGTTGTAAACAGAAGCTCTGAGGAGTTCTGTAAAGCTCTGCCAAGTGGGCATTGAGCCAGTGCAAGGAGTGCACAGAGGAAGAACTCTGCTATGAGTTCAACTGAAGTTAGAATCACTAAGGATTCTGAGAGCTCTGCCAGGAGGGCATTGAGCAGGTGCATAGGGTGCATAGGAGAGAACAAAACTATTGGATGTTCTGTAAGAAGATACTCTGCCAAGTGGGCATTGAGTAGATGTGCAGACAGGCACAGGGAGGGAACTCTGTTGAGTTCTGTGATTGTAAGAAGAATCCATTGGGGGATCTTTGCAAGGTTGCTGAACACCCTGAACACTCAGCAAGAGGTCGCTTGAGCAGGGGATAGCCAGGAGGGCATCCAAATTCTCCATCTGCAGGAGAAGGGAGAAGGAATTATTTCCTTAAGGCTCTGAGTATCTGAAAGCTCAGAAGAGATAGCACTATGTGCATGAAGACTCTGCAAGGAGCGCAGAAGTCACAAAATCCTTCAAGGATTCGAGAGCGAAGCTCAGGAGGAACAACGTTCTTGTACACGTAGGCGAGACTCAATGCTATAGAGTTCACAGAGGAAGATGAACAAAGGTCGAGGCCTTTGAGAATTCAAAATTCTTCCAAGTCTGGGAAGAAAGCGTCGAAGCTCAGGAGGAGCGACAACTGTCGTCGCATTAAGCCGAAGAGATCTGGATTGTTGAAGATTTCATGTCTAGGGAATAGCAGGAGGAGCACAAGAGCCGAAGAGATTTTGAACCGTTGGATCTCGTTCAGAATAGCTGACAACCGTCAGATCTGTTGAGAGTAGCTTGAGGTTTAAACCCTTGTAAGCAGAGCGAAGTCCCGAAAAGGTTGGAGATCAGGTTATCGACGTTCGGGAGTTTGGGAGTCCGGGTACTCGACATCATAAGTCCCAAAAAGGCAATATTAGATCTGAGTCATCCATCTGTGGGAGGACACGTGTCGTAGAATCGTCCGTTTCAGAGATTCGGGCACCGGGACTCACAGAGGTGAGCATCTTGACTTCGTGGGTAATGAAGTCCCGAAATTGATCTGGGTTGTTCGTTCATTGAGACATGTGGCAGGGATCAAGGGACCCATCGGTATTTCATCTATTGGGGCTTCAATTTGACAATATTGTGTCATAGGGGGTCACGAGTAGCGAAGTCCCGAGGAAATCTGAGCCGTTCGTCTAAGAGTGGACACGTGTCGCGAGATCGCCCATATCAGAGATTTAGACATCAGGAGTCATAGAGAGAAGTCTTTCGACTTCGCGAGCGGCGAAGTTGCTAGTCGATCAGGACCGTCCATCTGAGGAGGACAGGTGGCAGAGATCTAGGGATCTCACGAACTCGGAGGTTCGCTAGGTGAGAGTCCAGGAGCTGGGTGCTCCAAGTCGCGAGTATCGAAGTCACGAGAAGATCAGGACCGTCCATATGAGAAGGACAGGTGGTAGAGATCTAAGGATCTCGCGAACTCGGAGGTTTGCAAGGTGAGAACCCAAAGATTGGGTGCTCCAAGTCGTGAGTCGCGAAGTCACGAGGAGTGGAGACAGTCATTGGATCCGGGTCAAGGGAGGACCGTAGGATTAGAGCCTCCTCGTGTGTTTTGCACGTTCGGGGGTTCGAAGGTGGAAAGGATTCATTTTCAAATTCACAAGTCGCGAAGTGTCGAGAGCCGAGGCACAGAGGAAACACGTGGCATAACCACAAAGTGGGCCTGAGGAATAGACAGGTGAACACATGTCGCCTGGAGGAAGGAGTCAATACTCCATTGACTTCTCGCGTCTTGGGAACTTGCGAGATAAGAACGCGAGAGCTCGACATTGAAACTTGCGAAGTCGCGAGTAGCGAGAACGGGAGGAGAAAAGTCAACATCGCTTCTTGGGGTTTCATGAAGAGAAGGTGCCAAGGTTGGGCGTTGAAACTTGTGAAGGCACGAGTAGCGAGAGGCACTAGTAGTTAAGCCTAGCCGGTGGTCACACGCGGAGGGCGCTGACATAAAAGAGCTATAACCATTTCATGATCTCGGGTATCGTGAGATTGGAGAGGAAGAGTCGGGAGTCA
Organism: Picea mariana; assembly: GCA_032191745.1. NCBI lineage: Eukaryota > Viridiplantae > Streptophyta > Pinopsida > Pinales > Pinaceae > Picea > Picea mariana. The sequence continues at coordinate 16,245 of JASDQU010882822.1, forward strand.
CGAATCATGAACTCGCAAGATTGTGAGTTGCCCAAAAGGACCTGTGGATTGATAAATCGTGATTCCAGCAGGGAATCGAAAGAGCCGATCCGACTCAAAGGAGACGAAGAATGATCCTGTGAGCGGATCTCGGCCTGAGGGCCGATAGGTCTGCACCATGTTGACTGTTGACTTTTTGTCTATTAGGGAAATCGATCAGCATGTGATTACTTTCGCATACGGTGTCCATTTGAGGAAGTAAATATATGGCCAAAATGAACACGACAATCCAAACGTAATGGAATTGGTTTCATTTGATTCCGAGAACTTTCATTTTTTGAGCATTTTCTGAACCTGAGGAGCCTCCTAGATCATTCCTCCCAATTAGAAGCTTTTGGACCACCAAAATTATCGTATCAGTTGGTAAATAAGTGAGGATACTGTGCCCTCAGTTTTTCAGTCTCCATCCACTTGGCCTGACTTGGATTTGTGCCCTTCAATCCCACTCAAAGATACTCCACATCGCCCCTGCGAGAAGTACAGACTCTTTTGTCCAAAATTGTGTCTTCCTACAACTCATTCATATACTCAGGAGAAAAATATTCTATGGTAAGAATCTGAACATTCTCTCCTTGATCCTCGATCATAGGAGGCTCATACAATCTCAATTTTTCCACATTTACAACTGAATAATTTGCATATATGGAGGCAATTCTAACTGGAAAGCATTAGTACCAATCTTGTCTAAAATTTTGAAAGGACCGTAACAAATTTGTTTTAGCTTTTTACCTTATCCTTGCATTCTTTCCTTGTTGATGTATAACCAGACTTGATCTCCCGCTTTGAACTAATGACCAACTCGATGCATATCATGCCTCACCTTGTACTTGGCTTGGCTTTTCTCCAACTGTTCCTGTACCGCCTGATGAATCAACTGGATCCGTTCAATGAACTTGGTAGTCCTGTCCACATCATTGTGTTTGTCTACTGCAATGTCTTTCCTAAAGACAAAATCCAAAGAATATTTTGGCAAGTACCCCAAACATGTTTCAAATGAAGATCTCTAAGTATAAGAATGCTTGGCTCGATTATATAGATGTTGAACATAACACAAATGTTCATCCCAAAGCTTAGGATGTTTGTTGAAATATTACCGAAGTAGATGCACTACTGTTATGTTGACCACCTATGTCTACCCATCCATCCGTGGATGAAATGTTGTGCTCTTCTTTAGTCTAGTTTCCATAGGTTCCCATAAGCTTGACCAAAATTTTCCCATGAACTCGAAGTCCCGTTCAGATACAATAGAAGTAGGCAACCCAAAATGAACCCATACATTTTCAAAGAGCATTTGAGTTGTTTGTTTAGTTGTGACTTTCTTTTTACAAGGAATTAGAACACACATCTTGTTGAACCTATCCACAACTACATACAAGTAATCATGACCTTTTCTAGACATAGGCAATCCCCCCACAAAATATATAGATACACTTTCCCATGGTCTAGAAGGAATAGGAAGTGGAGTGTACAATCCTAGATTTCTGTTACTTGGTTTTCTTATTGCACACATAGTACATCCTTTTACATACTTAGACACATTTTCATGCATTCGAGGCCAATAACAAAACCTTTGTAACCGAGCAATTGTTTTGTCTACACCAAAATCTCCTGCTATAAGAGAAGTATCTGCCTCCCTGATTACATGGACTCTTTCACTTTCTGGAATACATAATTTTCCCAAATGATAAAAATTTTTGTCTTTAATATGATAATTCAAATCTTCTGCTCTTTTACTTTGACTTAAAGTTGCATAGACTTCCTTAAAATCTTTGTCCTCAACATATTGTTCAATGTAACGTTCATGAGTAATTGAATTGTGATTAAGGATTGTAGCAATTGTACTAGGAGGTCTTGATAACATATCAACAAATTTATTATGAATGCCCTTTTTATATCTGATGACCAAATGAAATTGCTATAAAAAACCCATCCATCTAAAATGCCTTGATTGTTGTAGCTTAGTTTGTGATTATAGATACTGTAATGGTAATGATTAGCATGTATTATTGTTTCTTTTCCCATTAAGTAATGTTTCCACTTTTTAACACTTTGTACTAGAGCATACAATTCTTTATCATAGGTTGGATAGTTAATTACTGCTGTAGTGAAGGTCTTAGAATGATAGCATATGGTCTTTTTGTGCTACATCAACACTGCCTCCATGGCATAGTCACTTGCATTGGTTTCAATTTCAAAAGACTGTTGGATATCTGGAAATGCCAGAACATGAGCTATACTAATCTTCACTTTCAAAGTATCGAAAGCCTTTTGTTGGCTTCCTCCCCACTGGAATCCCCTTTTCACACTTGTCAATGCATGTAAAAGTGTTGCAATTAGAGAGAAGTTTGCAATAAACTTCCTCCAATATTGTGTTGCCCTCATCAAGCTTCTTACTTTAGTTAAATTTGTAGGATTTGGCCAATTTACAATGACCTCAACTTTAGAGGGATCAATCTTAAGCTCTCCACCCCCTACAATGTAACCCAAATATACAAGAGATGTTTTGCCAAATTCACATTTTGACAACTTTACAAAAACTTTCTCTCTCTACAACACTGAAAGTATCTTCCTAACATGTTGGGCATGCTCTTCCCTGGTCCTACTAAAAATAAGAATATCATCTAAGTAGACTATTACAAACTCATCAATGAATGGCCTGAATACATCGTTCATTACCCGCATAAAAGTAGCAGGTGCATTAGTAATCCCAAATGGCATCACTAACCATTCAAATAATCCCTATTTTGTTTTAAAATTAGTTTTCCATATATTCTGTTCAGCAACTCTGATTTGATGGTAACCACTTCTTAAGTCTAACTTAGTAAAATAAACCGCGTGTTTCAATTGATCTAATAAATCATAAATGTGAGGCAAAGGGTAACGATTTGTTACTGTGATCTTCGTCAAGGCTCGGAAGTCCACGCACATGCGCCATGTGCCATCTTTATTTGGCACTAGGATGATAGGTGACCTACATGGAGAAGCACTTAGTCTGATAACCCCTTGTTCAACTAGCTCTTGTACCTGTTTCTTTATCTCTGCATTTTCCAAAATTGATAACCTCTACATTCCAATGTTAGGAAGAGGAACATCTTGTTGCAACTGTATCTCATGTTTAACTTGTATTTTTGGAGGTAATCCTTTCGGGACTTGAAATATATCATCATAGTCATAAAAAATTCTAACTAAATCATCTTTCAGCTTTGTATCACAATCTTTGAAAGTATCAATTCCGGCAGTGTCTTTAGCTTTTACAACCATTAGTAAATATCTCTTACTGACATTTACAATTCTCTTCATTTGCGCTGAGTTGATTAGTGATAGATTCAATTTCTTCTGATGATCTCTTACAAAATACTCTTTTCGATATTTAGTTAATTGATACTTATTGTCTTCACGATAGAATATTTCCTTTCTATCATACAAATATGGACTCCCAAGTACAATACCACATATATCTAGTGGAACCACATCTAACTCAACCTCATCTATAAATTGTGAATTGATAGAAAACTTTAGGACACATTATCTATTCACTTGCAATTGATTATCATTATGAATCCATCCTAAAGGATATGGTTTCTTATGAGGTTTAGTGATTAATCCCAACTTTTTAACAATTCTCTCCAATATCAAATTTACTTGTGAGCCATTGTCAAATAGAGTATCAATTTTTGTATGTTTGGAAATTACTCTTATGTGAAAAAGTTATGTTTGTTTCACCTCATCAACTTCGTTATCAACTTTTAAAGAATGAACTGAATAAATTGTACTAGCTTCAAAATTTTTACCTTTAATTCCCATGGCTGTGACCTTGGTATCATCTCCCGAATCAGACCCCAAATCTGTTTAAGTTGTTGCAGTAGTCTTTGGCTTCCCTTTATTTCTGAACTTTGTTGGTTTCAATTATGGATGAAGGATCCAACAACGATCCTCACTATGGCCTTCTTTCTTACAATGAGTGCATGTAGGTTTTTCCTTCTTCACTGTATTAGTTTTCTTCCTTTTGAACTTCTCTTTACCCTTGCCCTTGAATTTTCCTTCAATAGGTTTAAATGGTTTTACAAAATCAACATTTACATTCTTGCCTCTAGATTCAAGATGAGTCGCTTGCACACACACCTCATCTAAACTAGTTGGATTAAACATAAGAATGGTATGTCGTAAATAGATATGCAAACCACCTATATACTTAAGCAATATCTCTTGAGTATCCAATGGTATTCCCAACAATAAAGCTCTTTTTCGAAACTCCTGTGTATAAATTTGAACAGTTTGTCCTTTTAGCTATCTAAATTTCTGCCATGACATAATACCTTGTTTCATATAAGCTAGAGGATAAAATTGCTTTCGTAATGTAGATGTAAAATCAATCCATGAAGAGAGAGTCTTACCGAAGTTTTTAAGATCCTATTTAGTCCTATTTTCCCACAACCACACAAGGGCGGTTCCTCCCATCTTGAGACTAGCAAGCTGGAACATAGTCTCCCCATCAATGATTTTATGTATACTGCAATACACTTCAATTTCTCTTATCCAATTATCTAACTTTTCCGCATTTAGTTCCCCATCATACAAAGGCAACTCAAACTTAACATCAAGCTTTAACAAAGGCATGTCAGACTTATGCTTATGTGTTTTTTTTTGTATAGTAGATGTTGTAGAATGAGAACTAGCATTTGAAGTAAAACTTGAAGAAGAAGGAGAAGAAGGTGGTGAAGGAGGAGGCTTTGAAGATTCTCCTTTCCCTTCACTTTTTCTCTTCATAAAATGTTCTCCTAGAATAGGTTTCTTTCTCTCCAAGAAATCATCATATAACACTTTGACCATTTCTGACATGGAGAAAAATGCTTCTTCTAACTTCTTAGTCCGTGGAGAAGTTTCTCCTTCTGAAGCCAGTCTTTTCTTCCTCAAAACTCGTTCTATCTCAGAAATGAATTCAGCCAATGATCCTTCTCCTCTTTGAGATTTGGATCTTGTGAGCATCCAATCCTGCACTTGTTAAACCTTCTAATAATTCCAAGGCTCTAATACCAAAATACTTGATCCAAAAATGAAAGGTATTAATAACAAATTTACATTAACTTGATGCTCATGAATGATTAAAGAGTTCAGGCATCATAAACCATGATGCAAATAAGAGAAGATAACAACAATAAGAAAGAGAATAAGACAACAAGAACTTGTTAACGAGTTCACTAATGTGTGGCTACGTCTCCGAGCACGCTTCCAAGTGGAGGACCTCTTTATTGATCTTTAAATGCTCAAGTTCTCTTTACAATGGCTCTTTGTTGTTACAAACAGGCTTCTGATCTATTGTACAAGACCTCCCTGTGCAGATGCATACATGCCTCAACAATCTCCTCTCAAAACATGACTCAATGCCCCTCAAAACATGAGAAATGGGCCATTAACTCAAACTCCTCTTTACATTCCCTGCATACAAAGTGCCTTCTCAATCTCAATAAGCCTGGTTTATATAGTTTTTAGGCTCAGATAGAGAAGACCAACTTCCCACAAAGATATGGCCTATTTTTGGGATCAAATCCCCCTCCAAATGGCCAAGAAATCTATAAAAACACCCAATCTAGGCCAAAACTATAGTAAAATAGGCACTCTGTTACAAACATTAATATTAGCCCCTATGGCCTGGGTGCGTGCATTTAGGGTCATATTGGCTCATATGTCCAAGCGAAATCCCCCTAGGGGTTGCGCATTGGCCTTTCCTTCGCTAGCTTCGATCACATGGCATATGTAATAGGACTGAGGGCCCGATCGCGTCGATCAGCCTGGCCACTAGTCATCGCCTTTGGTTCTCGTCGGTAGTTAAGCCATTATCTTGTGGCCCCCACACCCATATATTAATATGTGTAGTGGAGCGTCGGTGGTTGACTGTGGTTGTATGGAGTAGCGCACATAACCGTGGGTTGGGGCTAGACCCCAACCCTTTCCTCCTCCGCCCTCATTATATGGTAAGTTTAAATATAATAATGTGGGCTTGGTACAATAAGTCACATGGTGGTGGGTTGGTTCTCGTCCTGCCCAAAGAGATTCCCCTAACCAGAGGTCATGCGGTTGAATCCGGAGAGGTCTGCATAACTTTTTCATTTACCAACGAATGATGGGGTGCCACGTGGAAGCCCATGTCTGGGTCATGTGGCACCGTTTAACTTTCCCGTGAATGTGACACTTTTCAAATGTTGAATGGTCCACGTCTACCACACCTGCCCAGTCAACATACCCATCCTCTGCCATGTCACTGTACGGTCAACTTCCATGTGTCATGATGCCACATCAGCATGACGTCATCTATGACTTTTTGCATGTTGATTGTTTATTTTTTGCCTGTTTGGGTAATCGATCAGAGTGCGACAACTTTCACATACAGTGTCCGTTTGAGGAAGTAAATATATGGACGGAATCAGTGTGATTATCCAAATGTAATGGAATTGGTTTCATATGATTCTGATAATTTTTATTTTTGAGCATTTTTTGGACCTGAGGAGCCTCATGGATCACTACATGAAGAACATTTTAGTTAATACCTCACTAACTAAGAGGGAGTGTTGATGTTTTGGTATATGCGGGAGGTATTAATCTCTATGTGTAACATATGACTTAGAATAGAATATTCTGAAAGCAAGTGAACCATTAAATAGATGTGTGAAAACCCTAGAAGACAAGTCAACCGAGAAGAATAAATAATATTAGAATATTATCGTCTAGAAAGACAAGTTGACTACACAAGAAAAAGATAAACAAAAAATATATTTACCAGAAATTCAGGTTGTCCTAGCCAAAAAAGTCATTGGACATATTGATATAAATAGAGGATGTTTTAGTTGATTTGTACACCAGTAAGAGTGCAAGTCTTGTGGAGAGTTGCAGTTGCAGCTGTAACTGCAGCTACAAGGAGGAATAAGGGCATCATCTCTTGGTCTTGGTCTCTCTATAGCACTATCAAGTGATATTCTTAGTGATTATCTTGGTGACATTCTTTCTAAGTATGGTGCAAGTCTGAGAGAGTAGTGTAGTTGCACCTGTTGCAGTTGTGCATGGTACATGTTTTGTGGATATGGAGACTCTCTCTCTTGTGCGTTACCCTTGGAGAAGGAGTGCTCTACTTGTCTTGAGTTGTTTCCACAATTAGAAACTAGGGTTTATCTGCTGGTTCTGGAGTAGGCTTGCCAGAATTATTCTAAGTAAAGGTTAGTGTGCTTGGGGTGGCATATGTGAATGCCTATGGTTGTGTGACAATGATGTAACATTGTCTATGGTTAAATGAGCATACCAAAATTTCAACAGATTTGAGATCCGTCAACAATGGACGATCGACATTTTCCTTTGGATGCACACAACACTTTTCTAAAACCATTGACCCGATCGTCGACCGTCGACCCTTTCCTTTGAAAACCGATTGCAATACATTGCTAAATCGATCGGCCTGACCATCAACCGCCAGTCATCGGTGTTTATCGTTAGTGGATGAAACACCTTACCAATTTGATTGACCCGACCATTAGCTATCAACCATTTCTTGGCTGACCCAACAATATGCTGACGTGGCATGACATGTAGATGTTGGCATGGCATGACATGTAAACTCTAACATGGAACTTTAGATGACGTGGCATGACACATCGTCACCCTCTTTTCTTCATCGACCGTTGATAGTTTCTCTTGGATGAACCGACACCTCGCCGAATTAGTCAGCTTGACCATCGACGATCGAAGATTTCCTTTGGATACATGTAAACTTCTGCCAAATTTCGTCGATAAACATTGGTCATCGACTATTTATGTTGGAGGACAAAACTCTTCACGAAACCAGTCAACCCGACCATCGGCCATCGACGAATTCTCTTGGCCAAATCCAACACTTAGAAATTTCCGACCAAACTCTTGATGAATTTGGACCAACGATCTATCATTCAAAATGATATCGACTATTGATCCATCAAACTTTTCCCAACTCTACCAACAAGTATCGACTGTCGATTTGCTCTATTTTCCAAGCTCCAAAAGCAAATTTCAATTGTCAATCAACTCCAACTTCCCAACGACCGAAAATGAATCCAGATCTTTGATTCTCTTTCTTTTCAAACACCGAACACTAATCCTAGCCATTGATCTGTTCAACCTTGATAAATTCGAAAACATTATAAATTTTTAAATTTATCACATTGAATCTAAGTCGTTGATCTTGAGATCAAATGTGATCTTGATCGTCGATTCACTGAAATCTACTAGCTCCTTCGGTGGAATTTTCTACCTTCCAGGTTGAAATCAACTATGCAAACTATAGATTCATGCCCCAGATCATCTCTTTGACTGCTCTGAAGCATTTAAAATTTGAAATTTACCCACGAATTTGGGGATTTTACACTTTCATTTCTTCGTTTTCCCCAAATTTGCACAAATTGAAATTTGCAACCGTGAATGTTCCCAAATCACATTTGTTTTGGCCCATACAAGCCTGGTATTTACACTAGAGGCTCTAATACCATAATGTAATGTTCCCCAAACTCAGCTGAGCTCCATTACATGCGAAATACTCATAAAAATTAAAATTTTTGCTAGCTAATTTTCTTGTAGCTTATCAATTACGAATTACATATAGATTTTATTATTATATGATACCATTAAATTGGTGCATCTACACCATTCTAAAATAGACATAAAATGTAGCTAATAACTCATTACAACAACATCTAAATCAGTCTTGTACACAAAGTTCATGCACAACAATTAAAACTCATAATGCAAGACATAAAACAGATAAAAATACTTATATTTTAATTCAATTGTGAAACTAGTTGCTTGGGACGAACATTCCACCCAACCATAGATTTTTTGTTCCAAATATCAACAACAAGTCACTCTCAAGTTGGGGCTAGCAATCCAAAAAAAATGGTGGTCTCTCATTGTTCACTCACAACTCAGAAATTCCACAACCCATTGGTATTATCCTACAACTATCCCAATTCTCCACCATCTCTCTTCCTCTCGATCGAACCAACCCAAAAAATGTACCCCTTCACTGATCTCAATGCCTCAGACATCCCATTCATTTATCAAAGCCTCTTTGGCATAGTTAAACATGAATCTCTCTACTGAGAAATCAAGGTACTCACTGCCAAGAAAACTACCAGCAAACAACAACAAAAACTTGTTGCCTTAGTGTAACTCACACATAAGTTCACTCTTCAGGTTGGACAACCTGGCTCTTCAATCTTTAGCTCCAAATATGCTCCATAAATGCTTCAACATGCTCCAAAATTCACCTTCCATGGATTCTCCAGCTCCAAGCTCTCTTTTCTTGCTCTTTACCTATTGTTCATGCAAAAACTTGGCTAACCAAAATTGTTGTCACTACCCATACAAATTTCCTCTCTTTGGCTTGCTTGCTTGTATCACACACTTCCTCAAGCTGATTTTAATCATCCCCCATGCTCCCAATAACTATGGAATGTGACTTCTCACACCCACCCTCTTACATGCATTCAATGATTGGCTTTGGGGACACTCAATAAAATAATAGATTTTAATACATAATTATAATAAAATTCAGGAATGTGGGTAGAATTAATAGACATGGGTATTTTCCCCTTGGACCCCTCTCTTAGACATTCTCCTAAACCCTCCCCTCTCTTGTGGATTAATTCAACCCCCATATTTGTCCATGACCCCTTAGTAGCTGACATCACATATTATTATTAAAACTTAGAAATACAATTTGGATATACATCACTTGGTCATAAGCACACATTATATCTACATTAAGCATTAATTAAACTGGGGATTATAGCGGGGATGTTACAACCATGAAGGAAGAGATCCCATGAATATTTGTGTAGATATGATTTGTGAAGAGTTGCACAAGGATATTTTAGAAATCTTTGTTTAAGATCGTATGCATGGAAAGGATCCATGTGATAGGAAGAGTATCAATTAGCTAGTTGATGCATGAATGCCTACTTGAAGAAGAGTCCTTGCCACATAAATTGTTGTGTGAAAATCACATGAAGGAGAAGTTGTCATATTGGACAGATCGCAGGGAAGCATTGTGTGTCTATGGCATTGTAGGTGCGCATGGAAAAGCAGTTGATATGTGAATCGAGTGATGAAGTTGTGTGAAAACGAGTCACAAGTCACCATAGAGAGGAGTCAACACACACCATTGGAAACTATGAGAAAATGTCACGTAAGAGGTGTGTTTTTTCAAATTGTTGCAACTATGTGAAAGAATCATTGTTGTTGGAGTCACTCTTTGTTTTTTGGTATTTGGTTGGAGGCATAGAGAATGTTGGAGTCATCGTCATGTAGAAGAGGATGATATCATGTGGGAAAGAGCTTCCATAATTACAGTGGTTATGAAAATCCTCCATCCCATTAAGAAGGAGTATCCCACTATAGAAATCAAGGAGCAAATCGAATTTACGGAGATCGCCATTTTTGCTACAGTTATGATCATTTCCATACCGAAGATAGCGAGGCCACTGTTATTTAAAATAGTCATCAAGTTGTTGGTTAAATAATTTGATTTGATTGCCACTATTATGATCGTCGCAATTCTTGATTGTTGTCATCTGTGTAAAGGAGGAGATGATACCTAAAGAGACTCCCGTGTGAGGTCTTGTTGTCAACAACACTAATTGGAAGAGGTCACCATTGTTGGAAAATACTGAAGAGTGGAGAAGAGCAGAGATTAATGACAACGAATGAGAGAGGATTTGGTTTGTTTGTAATAGATCAAGGAGAATAGGAAACTTCCCCGAAGAGATCCAATGAGTGTTGTTATTGGAAGGATTATATTCACTCTTGCAAAAACAAGTTGAAGATGTCCTTGGTTTGCTGATTTATTTTTCAAGGTAGGTTGAAGAGATTTGAAGATCTGAGTGTGTAAGTTATTGATGCACCAATAATTGTCAAACAAAACTAGTATTTGTTTGTGTCAGTCAGAGATTGTGAGTTCAAGTTAGAGAAAGTCTAGAGTGCTCTAGTGGACCTCAGAATAAGGATAGTGGAGATTTGCAGTCTATAATTTGTCAGAAAGAAGAAGAAGTTTAAATTTTGAGGATGAATCTCATAGTGAAGAAATCCCAAGTGAGGTGTGCACTGTAAATCATTTTCCCGATCATTGAGGTTTGTGGTCAACCGAAACCATTTGTGTACAAGGTTCATGGTCAGTCGAAACCATTTGTTTGTGAAGTTTGTGGTCAGCTAGAAACCACTTTGTGTGATGGTTCATCTTCATTCAAAACCACTTGAGCATTGTAATAGTTAGGGGTAGTCCGCAAAATCCCAGGTGATTCGTGATGAGGGGAAGCCAATAAAATGAAGTAGCACATTGAATCCCAACCATATGAAAGACAAAAGTTGAAGATGAGGCAAGCCGAAGAATGAAGATGACAAAAGATGATGACATGAGTATGATAAAAACCTACCAAATAGATATTAAGACAAGTACTCGTTAAAGGAGAGTGTTGGAATATGTAACTCCTACTTGTCTTTCTTAATAATGTGTCAGGAGATTATGTTTAATAATGTATTTAGTTATTGAGAGGTGGAGTCAATCTCTACGTGAGTTGTTTGAGTCTATTATTTAGGAGGTTGTTAGTTACTTGGATTTGAGAGATTTGGTTCAACTAAGTTTGATGTGTAATTGAGATATTTTCTCAACCTTTGCTTATATATTAGGAATACGTTAGATCTTATAACAACTTTTGAACTCTATATAATGGAGTCAACCTATTGTAAATACTTGGTTATTGAATAAAGTTTTGTTTGTGTGTGTAACAATGTCTCATCTCTCATATTATATTTCACCACATGTGAATACCTCCATAAATTATAGCATTTGAACAACACTTCCATAAGTTATAGCCTTTATGTTAACATTCTATGCATACCTTATATTTGATAAAAAAAGTTGATAGTTGAATATTTGTATTTTTCTCACTCGGAATGAACCAAACTTAAAACTATGAGATCTCTAAAATTTCCACAAAATTTTGCATAGACTTTACATTGCCCCAACTAAATTGTAATTTATATTATTGTCGTACACCTCATATCTTCAATAAAACACTTATGGTGTATAGAAACAATGGAATTTCCAAATTAACATTTATTTTCCATAAAACACTTATAGTATATAGAATCAATGGGATTTCCAAATCAACATTTTTTTCAAGGGTTGGTATTCAAACCTCAAAAGAACATGCAAAATGAATGATGTAAACTATCCAATCATAAGAATCTTATTTATGCCCATTCCTTCTTGTATTCTCAATAACTTCCTTAAATGGTGTTCTTTAAAATATAAGAACAAATGTTTGTAATTAAGAATCAATGATGTCACTAATTGATTAATATGCAAAAACAATGTCACTAATTGATTAATATGCAAAACAATTTATTAGATTTTTTTAAATATGTTAAAAAATGTTTTCAATTTTTAAAAATTTAATATGAATATATTTCCAAATTTCTATTGACATAAATTTACAGTTTGCTTATTATTTATATTTATATTATTATTTACAGTAAAAAAACGTTCTTTAACATTTTTTTAACTCTATTAATGATATGTTATGCTCTGATACCAACATGAAATTAGAAGGAGAGAAAGAAACTGGCTTCGCCTGTTGTATCCATGAAATTGTAATTTCAGAGGCGGTGAAAATGTGTCGATTTGAAACGTTATTGCACCGACACGTTTCACAGTACAATCATACGATTTTGAATGTGTTGGAAAGCATCAAATCCAGTATTTAAACATCTAGAATATCGATGTTAGACTTCTATAGCTGACTTGATCCTTAGTCGTGCCCATGTCAATAATTATGGAGCATAGCTTCTATAGGTCGAAGGTTGTTCGCTTGTGAATCACCGTTTGTGAAGATTCTTCTTCCCAACAGCAGCGATGACCAAGAGCGACTTCCCAACAACATATATACCAGCGATCACGTATTTATAACAAGAAGGAAATCCGTTACATCATAGAAATCTGTTATATGACAACCTCTCCACAATGGAAGGAACCAATAATGGAAGATAAGACAACTTCCAAAAAAAACTTCATAAACTGTTGTTGATAATATGAGTAGAGAAACTTCAAAAATGAGCAGAGAACAATTCTGGTTGCTCCAATTTGCAAATCCCACAAGTACAAACCCAACCAACTCCTTCTCCACGGAGCAAACAACAACCTTGAGGCCTTGAGTAGCGATAGAGCCAAACTCTTTCGCGAGGAGGCAGAGGAGGAAATTAATTTCAGAGGAAGTCATTTTCAAAGCCAAATCAAGGTATGCCATCTAATAGAAATGAACCTATGTGCTTCTATTGTGGTAGGACTGGGCATCTTGCCGAAGAATGTTATAAGAAGAAAAATGATGAGGCTAGGCATAAAAATAAAAAAACATTCAGGACGTTTTGCAGAAGAAAACCCGAATTTTGATTCAAAAGATCTCATATTGTTTGTGTCTAATGTTGCAGAAACTGATGATGTTGATGCATGGTTTGTGGATTTTAGAGCTTCAATGCACATGACATGTAATACGAATTGGTATATAAACTTTAAAGAAACACATAATGGTGCCCATATTTATCTTGGAGATGATCATTCTTATCAAATCAAGGAATATGGAGATATTCCATAAACACTTTTGAATGGTACTGTTAGACACATTCGCAATGTTGTGTATCTCCCTGGGATAAAGAAAAACTTGATTTCTGTGTCCACCATTACAGATTATATAGTGAAGGACTTGTAGGATCATTACAGAATTGTTGCCTCAGGAGTCACAGTTGGAGGTCTGTACAAACTTGATGTCACCAACAAGAATCATCAAGCATTGACTTCTGCAACTATGCCTACATAAAATCTTTGGCACCAAAGGTATGGTCACATTAATTATCATGATTTGTTGTTATTACAAAAACAAAGTATGGTTGAAGGACTCACTATGTTGAAGAATGAGTACGTTGCTTGTGAAGGTTGTGCATTAAGAAAGATGCACAAAGATGAATTCCCATCTAATCCTTATAGGAGAAAGAAAGATGTATTAGAAATTTAATATACTGATGTTTGTGGACCAATGCAGACAAGGTCCTTAGTTGGTGCTTATTATTTTTTGTTATTTATTGATGACTGCACAAGATACACATGGGTTTATTTCCTTAGAAAAAAGAGTGATGCTTTTGAATACTTCAAGGAATTTAAAAACATGGTGGAGAAACATACAGGAAATTCCATCAAAATCCTCCGGTCAGACGAAGGGGGAGAGTACAGATTAGGGAACTTCAGCAAATATTGCAAAGATCATGGAATAGTACAACAATTTACAGTACCCAACACTCCACAATAGAATGGAGTTGCAGAAAGGAAAAACAAAACTCTGGTGGAGTGTGCACGAAGTATGATGAAAGATAAGAATCTCTCAAATGCTTTTTGGGCTAAGGCCATTAGCAGTGTTGTTTATTTAAAGAATAGAAGTCCAACAAGGTATCTTGATCATAAAACTCTTTTCGAATCCCTGTATGATTCTAAACCAGCAGTTAATAATTTGAGGATATTTGGGTGTAAATATTTTGCACATATTCCAAAGGAGAACAAGAAGAAGTTTGATGCTAAAGCTATCAAATGTATTTTTATAGGGTATTGTTCAGAATTTAAAGCATATAAACTATTTGATTCATCTACTCACAATGTGTTTGCAAGTAGAGATGTAATTTTCCATGCGTAGGAAGAAGGAAACAATAAAGACAATAATCATGAAGGATGACATGTACTTCTTGAAGATGAAGAGGTCAAAAAAGAGAATTACTAGCAAGAAAAGACACCCAGTGACATGGATACATCCAACAGTGAAGAAGAATCTTTAGAAAACGAAGAAGAAGTTACCAACCAATTGAGAAGATCTTCACGACAAGTTCATCCACCTGAAAAATATAAAGATTATGCCCTGATGAATAATATTTCAAATGTCATAGAACCCATGAGTTTTAATGAAGCTAATGAACATGAAGAGTGGAGAAAATCAATGGAGGAAGAGTATGAATCTATAATGAAAAACAAAACTTGGGAATTGATTGAATTGCCTAAAGATAAAAAGCCCATAGGATGTAAATGGATATACAAACCTAAATTCAAAGCAAATGGTAGTATAGATAAATATAAAGCCAGATTGGTGCAAAAATGATATTCATGGAAGGAGGGCCTTGATTATGCAGAAACATTTGCACCAATAGCTAAATTAAACATTATAAGAATTTTAATTGCACTAGCTACAAAATACCATTGGAAGCTTCACCAATTAGATGTAAAATCTGTGTTTCTGAATGATGAGTTAAAGGAGGAGGTTTACCTTACTCAACCAAAGGGGTTTGTAAAAAGTGGTCAAGAACATTTAGTGTGTAAATTAAAGAAAACATTGTATGGATTCAACATACACCTAGGTCATGGTATGAGAAGATAGATTCCTTCTTTCTTCCGGAGGGTTTTATGAGAAGCAAAAGTGATCCAAATTTGTATACCAAGTTTGATGAAAAGGGGCATGTTGTATTGATTTCCTTATATGTTAATGATTTAATTATTACATGGAATTTAGAAAAATTGATTAGTGGAATTAAGAAGCAAATGTCACAGGTATTTGAAATGAAAGATCTTGGTGAGTTGCATTACTGCCTAGGTCTTGAAATTTGGAGAAATGTTGGTCAAACCTTTGTGTCTCAAGGTAAATATGTCAGAGAAGTACTTAAGAAGTTTAAAATGGATCAGTGTAAAGTTTCTTATGTTCCAATGTAACATAATATGAAACTTTACTATGATGATGGTTCGAAGGAGGTAAATGGTAGAGTGTATAGACAAATGGTGGGAAGGTTGAACTATCTCACTACAACCAGACCTAACATAGCATATTTTGTTAGTGTGTTAAGTCACTTTATGACAAAACCTCTAGAAAGCCATTGAAATGCAGCGAAAGGGGTACTCGGGTATCTCAAAAGCACAATTGATTATGTCATTAAATATACTAATTCATTCGATGTTGAGTTGACATGTTACTTAGATTCAGACTGGGCTAGCAATCCGGATGATCGGAGATCTACTACAAGTTATGCCTTTGGCATTGGATCCAGGATTGTTTTATGGAGCAGTAAGAAGCAGCCTACTATATCTTTGTCATCCACTGAGGAAAAATATAAAGCATTGTGTGCAACAACTTGTGAAGTTGTTTGGTTGAGAAGACTACTTCAAGATGTTGGAGAAGAACAAAGGAAAGCTACGATAATCAAATGTGATAACCAGAGCTCAATCAAGTTGGCAAATAATCCAGTTTACCATTCAAGGACAAAGCATGTTGATACTTAGTTTCATTTTGTTCGAGAAAAGATGCAGTCTAATGACATTGCTTTAATGTATTGTAATACTAATGAAAATGTTGTTGATATTTTCATTAAACCTCTTGGGAAGATATAATTTGAACTCTTTTGAGAGATGTTAGAGGTGGATGTCAATCCTTTCTTCATTGAAGGGGAGACTTAAAAATAATGAAGATTAAGTATCTAAACTGAATAACAATTCCAATCATCTAAATTGTTTATCCTCCTATATAATGTAATCTTTAATTAATTTAATAAAATGCATAATGGCTTTGCCTACCTTACTTTCTATTTTCAAGTAATTTAGACCAAGAAAGTAATTTCATTTGGTGTTAATTTAAATTTAGATTAAAAAGTAATATCATATGATGTTTCAATGCTCAAACGGAAAAAGAGTTAAGGCTCCTATCCAATCACGGCGTTCTGTTGAGTCTTTTTCTTTATTATCTCATTGGTTATGGCTGGGGGGTTAAATTTCATGTAACTAGCGTATTTAGATACACTTTAATCTAGAGGGATGCACTTGCAGGGCCAACGTAGAGGGATTCAATATGTCTTAATATCAGTAGCTCCGACAAACTACTAGAACACGGATTCCATCCTCTCTATCTGCAAATTGAGTCTATACGAAGGATTAGAGGTCAACATACCCTGTGCCTAGCACGTAGTGTACTCCTGTAAGTCTGCAAGAATATTAAGCACGCAGTGTACTTTTTATAAGTAAGCAAAAAAGTTGCGGAATATTTTTAATGGGATATATTTTTTTTGGTTGGTAATTTAAAAAAAAATTGTTAGATCGGTAGATTTGAATGACTGAAACTGTATAATGAAAAGAAAGTGTTCAAAAATTGTTTCTTAAACACACATGGAGCACCAAAGTGGAGCATGGAACACTGAAAAGTGGATTCCTTGAGAATATACATTACAGGTGTTTATCTAGAACGGATTATTCATTATATCTGTAGATTTGAATGACTAAAACTGTATAATGAAAGTGTTCAAAAATTGTTTCCTAAACACACATGGAGCACTGAAGTGGAGCATGGAACACTGAAGAGAGGATTCCTCGAGAATTTACATTACAGGTGTTTATCTAGAACGGATTCATTATAACTCCATTCTGTGGACTTATCAATTTATCAAGCATAAATTCACCATGTCTAAGACTTCACTCTCATTCAAAATGCCTGAAGCTAGAAAACATGATTTTAGGTGGTCTCCATGTGGGTATGCGCATTATTGTTCCTAGGGATCTGTGCAAATATTGTTTACCTAGTTTGCTAAGGTTTGGATTGGAAAATGGAACAAACATATCACTGCATTCCCGTGCTAAACTGAGATGGACATTGAAAATTTTAAATTGTTCATCATCATTCACAATATGTAGAGATTTAAATTTTTTTGTTTTCTCTGCTGGAATTGTTAGTAAACAACGCACAGGGTCTTCTCTGGCAAAAATGCATGAGATGTGCTCCAGAATGATCGAAACCCCATGTATGAATTATATGTAAAATCTGAGTTTACTCCATATTAGAGTGGACTCATGAAAATTGGTAGCAACAGTGAGCTCTTTCAAATTTCTCTAGTAATATAAAACTAATAATAAAAAATCCATTGGCTAAAATAGTCAAATACTTTACAATGTAAACCACGGACAAGTTACAAGTCCTATTTTCATATTACAATATAGCAGTGATCAGCAGATGCTGAAGCTGGATGGGCAAACACTTTATAATCATGTTTCCCATATTGCTTTCTGCCACTTGTTTCAGACCCTGGAATCCCTGGAATTCCATCAGCTACTCCATGTGAGCAACGTCTCAACTCTCCTATGTTTCAAGGAGCTCTTATGGAAAATAAAAAATTCTGTGAAATGATGATTGCTGCAAATCATCATTGTCATCATTGTCACAGCAGTACTGAACACTTTTCCTCATCTTCAATATTTCTTCCAAAATCTCTAAGATTATCTTTCACCTTAATCTACAATATCTCCCAAAATCTGCAATATCTCTTCCCAAATCTCTTACATAATGCAACATTGTAAACAATATGTCTTCCTGAATCTCTATGATGATTATGAATGCATTTTTATGATCTTTTAATTCTAATTCTGTAATATTTCTTCCTAAATTTTTGAAGTGATTTTGCAACATGATGCACAATGTCTTCACAATTCTCTAAAGTGGTGGTGCATTCATTTTTTGTAATCTACAATTCCCACCTTCACATACAACTCATTTCTATGATTTTTCTATGTTTTTTTAACTCTGTAATATTTCTTCCTAAATCTCTGAAGTGATTTTGCAGTATGATTCACAATATGTCTTCACAATTCTCTAACGTGGTCGTGCATTCAGTTTTTTGTTTTCTACAATTCCCACCTTCACATAAAACTTGTTCTTATTACAGATTAAAAAACCCCAACAACCCTTTACACCTTGATCCATCTCATATTGTTACAGCCATATCCGCTACTTCTTGTTGAGTGAGTCATAACTAATTTTGAGCTCTCTGAAGTGTTGGCTATTGAGGCCTGTTAACTTGTTAACTTATAAATTGATGGATTGGTCGTTCTTGAATTTGTGAAGATATTCTTCCTGGACCTGGAGGGGTTGAGCATACATTCGACTTTTGTCGATCCAACGAAGATCAGAAAGCTTGCAGACACATGGCGCTCATGGAAACTTGCAGGCACATGGCGCTGATGATTAAAAGATAAAATGCAGATCTGGTGATAGGCGGTTTCGTTCTGCTCGTCCGTGTCGAGAGAAAACGTGGAATCCATTTAAGAGAAAAAAAGAAAGGCGGAAGAGGTATAGATGGCTAAGTTGTTATTGATTTTTTTTTATAGAAAGAAAGAAAGTAAGTATTTTTAACGTCCAGATGTTAAAAATAGTTTATGAATGACAAACTTTTTGTTGAATAGATTATCTCAAAAACTAATTTTCAAAATACCTGCATAATTTTCTCTGCTGTCATATGACCAACAATAGTAAATAAATACCTGAAAAGCCGAAGCCAAAGTCGAAGAGGAAGGAAATGTGTGGTGAACAGTGCATGATGTATATAAATAAATTTAAGATGGGCAGTAGGTGTGTAGAGTGGCTTAAAAGCATGTTCCTTGAAAGTTTGATGACTGCCATCTGCATTCCAATGGCAGCCTTGTGGGTTGGGGTCCGGTCTAGCGGGCCGGCTGGGGAAGTAGAAATTTCTCGACCATCGCCATAATCTCCAGAAAAGTAGATTCTCTAAGATATATTTTTTTCTAAAGATGCCATGGCCGATGTAAGTGGCCACCAATTCACTTCTCATTCATAATTCCACCGACTCAAATAATATTTAATTTTATATTTAAATATAAAATATTTTTGGACGCAAAAACCAAAGCATCTTATTAGGTGAAAAATAAAAAACAAAGCATCTTCCAGACCTAACCTGACCTGATTCATTGAATATCTATGTAAATGCCCACCGCCACTTTGCCAACTACGTAAAAGACAAAGCATCTTTCAGAATTGACCAGATTCATTGAATATCTATCTAAATGCCCACCACTGTTTTGTCAACTACCAAGGCAGTCTGTCCATTCTCCAACAAACAAAATATCCCACTTTGGTCATATACTTTTTGTGTGTATGGTGATTTTAAAACACAAAAATAATAAAATATTATCTATCCAAATGCCACCACTGCTTTGCCAACTACCAAGGCAGCCTTTGTCCATTCTTCAACAAACAAAATATCCCACTTTGGTCACATACTTTTTGTGTGTATGGTGACTTTAAAACACAAAAATGAATAAAATATTATCTATCTAAATGCCCACCACTGCTTTGCCAACTACCAAGGCAGCCTGTCCATTCTCCAACAAACAAA
>JASDQU010882824.1:10602-23169 GCA_032191745.1 Picea mariana
GATTCATGGGTCTCGAATCCATTCGAGGTCCTTAGATGTCTTCCAGGCCACTTTCCTTCGATACCCTTGATAGGTTTCGATCTTGATACCCTACTCATTGTGGTCTACCCGACTATCGACTGTACCCGCCTGGTGACTGTTCGCATGCTGGAAACCTAGTTGCCTATATTTTTTAGAGACAGACACAGGTGACTGCGAGAGTATACCGTGGTGCCTAGGATAGACATCAGGCCATGCTTTACAGAGTATACCTGGAGGGTGCTTCCATGTTCAATTTTCACTTGCACCGGTAAGTTTCTCTAGTGTTGGTTGTTGTAACTGTTCCTCCAACTAGTTTAGTATTTTCTTGTTTTATCTTATAGGGATTTTCCTAGTGTGTGTTTTTTTTGAACGAATAGAAATCCCTAGTGTGTCTTTGATCTTCTCACACAGTGGAGGATCACAAGCTCCGCTGGTCACAAAGGCTTCTTGTCCTGCCACCAGTTGCACTAGAGCCACCCCCACCACCGTTAAGGTGAAAGCTAGACCAACAAGGGTATTTTGAAGCGACCAGGTCACCGAAAATCGCACTTGACCAACCTTTGTTAAAGGAGCTCTTGACACCTTTAAAGCGGATGGTCATGTAGGAAAATCCTGTCTCTTTTTCTGGGAATCCTGATATTCCCACCACAGTTGTCGTCACAAGGGGTGTTCCACCTCCTACCCCACCGTCGCCAGTCTGAGCCACCACAGTCTTGACTGCCTCTACCTTGAGCAGTGTTCCGATCCCATCTTTGGCAAAAGCCACTACTCCTTTCACACAGAGTGCAATAGGCCCTCCATTCTCATACGGGATGCCTAGATTAGGTACAAGTCCTGTACTATCCTACTCCACTTTGCAAACTTTAGGTCTTGAAGCAAGGAGCTCTAACGCTCCTCTGGGGGGCACTTCATCTCCTTTTAACGCTTTCCCTTATGGGGGAGGTCATATACCTCCTTCATCCCCTTCACTCAGCGGTACCCACCAGCAATCCGCCAGGTCAAACACACACCATAGTTCAATTGGAGTAGGGAGTCAAGGACCACCTTCTCATAATATGTCGGTAGGGTTGACGTCGTTTTCTTTGTTTGGTGCGTTTGGTAACAACACTTTCTCTTCTACTACTTTCCCGACTGGGGGAAACCCTGGTTATGGCCAACCTAATCCTATGCAGGGTACTATTCCTGCACAGGGGGAAAACCCACACCCATTTTTACACCGTCTTCGAACCAACAAACCCCACCTTACCCACACTGATGGATAAACACACTCTTCACAAAGACAATGGACTATACTTTTCACTCTCCTAACTTCTTCTTCATTCAGCAGGGAGTAGGAAGAGCCCCTTATCGGACCACCCCAATCCTATAAGGTAGGTCGAACATATGATGTTCTCCGGAACTTCTTCTGCATTAGGACCTTGGAATTCTTAGCAAGGATCTGCTCCCTCATCAGGAATATCTATCTGGGGCAATTCTTTTCACAAACAATGGAACCCCAAACAAGGTGCTATGCCTATGCCCATAGGATCGACATGGGGCAACCCTTCCAAAATTCCTCCGAATGTATTGCACACCCAACCATATACATCCTATTTTTGGAACCAACCAATGATGTCTCTTCACATGCAGAATCCATATGTTGGTCATGGCCATGGTTTTTACCAGAATCCTGGCCAGCAACCAAACTTTTCCTAGCAACCTGGTGCCAGTCAAACTCTAATCCCCTTTTTCCATGGTTATCACCAACAACCCAAACTACCTGGAAACCTTGCATTTTCCATACTTAACAAGGTTATTGAATGACCCTATCTGTCATGATATGCGTTGGCCCTCTATGCCAATGAAGTTGCCTTCAGACATACCAAAGTTTGAAGCCAAGCCTAACAAATATCCAAGAGATCATGTGACCACCTTCCATCTTTGGTTCTCGACTAACTCATTGAAAGACGACTCCGTACAGTTGCAATTGTTTCAATGTACTCTCATTGGGAGTGTCATGAAATGGTACATTGAGCTCGACCGCTCAAGATACTCTTCCTTCAGTGAATTGGAAATGGCTTTCCTAAACCATTTCCAATTACCTGTGAGATATGACGTTGGCACATAATTGTTGGCCAATTTCAAACAGACAAAAGCAGATCATATCTCTGATCACATCCGAGAGTGGAGACACCGAAAGAGTTTAATTAAGGTTCCAGTCCCACCAACATTCCTTCTTGAGTGGTTCCTTAAGTATTTGGTCCCATAGTCATCCAAAGACGTCGTGACGTCGAGAGTGTTTTCCGAAGAAGATGCCATCATGAGAGCTCAACAGCTTGAGCTAATCTACTCTTAGTCCAGTTTATTATACGAGATCTTTTTAGATGTGCTACACTCAATACTTGATAAAACCAGATAGAGAGTTGGACCACATGCTGGTGGTATTGTTGGTTCAACACAAAAAAAGCCTGTTGAACAACTGACGAAGCAATTGCAACAATTGTCTATACAACACACAATGACCTGCCAAACTACTGTTTTGGCTGCTCCCCCTACCCAAACGTCAGATGTACAAAAGGTGAAATCGACAAATCCAAATGCCACCCAACAACCTGATGGAAAGAAAAAACAACGAAAGAAGGGCAAGGGGGATAAGAAACCCACTAATAATGTTGGCAGGGGAAACACTGAGAAACGAAAGGTGAGGTATCCATGCAACCTGTGTGTGGAAGACCACCTGACCCACCAATGTCCTTGGCTTGCAGAGGCCCAAAATTTTGTGACACAACAACACCCTGTCGTGTTAACCAATCCATTTCAACATGGGAAAAACCTAACCCAAGCCTCTACAAGCGCGAAAGGGGGCAGTCAAGGAACCTCTTCGTCTTCGAACAATCCTGCATCTGCGAATGTGTATATGATGAAGGGTGATGCTTTTATATCGACTAGAGTGCATGACTACAGTAAACCAAGCACTTTTGAGAAGGGAAAAGAAGTTGAAATCCCATCTCTTCCTCTCCAGATTGAGAAGACTTTGGGCGAAACAATGACACGCATCCCAAAAGGTGCGTTCAAGAAATCTTCTCACAACCCAAACACAAGGGCCACCTAGAACTATTTTGTGGTGGAGGATTTGTCCCAAACCCCTTGTGTGATGTCTGCTTTGGAGGTCCTCCAAAGCTTCCCTTCCCAGAGGAAAGATTTATTAGCCACTTTAGGATCTATAGAGACTTGTAATCCGGGTACAATCATGCTGGATACAACCGACTTAAAACCTTGTATGCCTTACCACATAGAATTTTAGATAGTAGTGGCTTACCCCACAAAAACTTTTACTTGGAACATTTTCCGCATGGTGGTTGATGAGGGTGCCTTGACATGCATTATGTCATTGGCATGTTGGAAGGCTATTAGCCAGCCCATTTTGTCTTCGTCACCTACTCTTCTCACTACTTTTGATGGTCGTTCATTTTAACCACATGGTATCATTCCCTCTTTCCCCGTGCAGTTAAGAGGGAAGATCGTGTGCATCAAGGTAGAAGTAGTCGATGCATCCATGGACTACAATCTCTTGTTAGGAAGGATTTGGACCTATGCCATGCAAGAAGTGGTTGCTACAGTTTTTTGGGTCTTGTTTTTTCCACACGAGGATCAGATTGTGACCATTGATCAATTGTATTTCTCCAGACCTGACCCTTCACTGGGGGCATCCGCAGTCCCAATGATTGATAGTACCCAACCGGGCATAGTTAACGTAGGGGTTAGTTTGTGCCCATCTTTGATGGGTACCTTCAATTACCTGCCCCCTCAAGGCGATGTCAAGTTCATATCCGACCACCATAAGGTGGAGATTTTCCAAGTTTCGTCATTTCCCACGACTTACTTTAATGATCCGTTGATACTTCCTTCCCCATTAGCCACGATGGAAGGGACAGGGCACCCCGGCATGTCCATGCCCTTGTCTATAGCCGAAGTAGTGTACTCTTTAGTCCAGCAACCTTTGGCCGACACCAATCCAACTCCTGCACAAGAGTTGGATCCAATTCCAGAGCCTATTTGGGCTCAAGGTTCTCTCGCTGATACCGATGCGTTAGACTTAGTCTTTCCCTCCAACGAAGCAATAATTGAAGCAATGACTTGTCCGGACAAACCCTGGGATGATCTCCGTCACTGATCATACTTCCTCCCAGAGTTAAGAAGAATCGAAGCAGGAGAATTCACCTTAACTATGACTGGAGATAGCTCTTGTCCTATTAATCCTTTATCTACACATGAGGTTTATGCCGAGGGTAATATGGCAACTATCGCTGAAACTATACCAATTAATATCTGCAGAACCCCTGGCGTCGTGGAGAATGTTTTCATCGGAGCTGATTGTTCCCCCGAAGAGATTCAAGTCTACATAGATATTTTTAAAGAATTCCGCGATGTTTTTGCCTGGTCTTATGAGGAAATCCCAGGCATTGATCCAAAATTAGTTGAACATGAAATCACAACTTATCATGATGCCAAGCCATTTCGGCAGAAGCTTTGTCTAGTTAATCCCAGGAAAGCAACAACCATTAAGGTTGAAGTCGAGAAATTGCTCAAGGTTGGTTTTATCTACCCTATCCATTTGACCCAATGGGTATCAAATCCGATGCCGGTCAACAAGAAACAAGGCATGATTCACGTATGTACGGACTTCCATGATTTAAACAAGGCCTGTCCAAAAGATAATTTTCCCACACCATTCATTGACCAAATAATCAATGAATGTGCAGGTTGCAAGGCCCTTTCTTTCATGGATGGTTTTTCGAGATATAATCAGATACAAATCAAACCCAAAGACCAACACAAAATTGCATTCATTTGTCCATGGGGTACATTTTCCTATCGTAAGATGCCTTTTGGCCTCAAAAATGCTGGAGCTACCTTCCAGCGGGCCATGTCTTTTTATTTCCATGATCTCAAGCATATAGTCAAGGCCTATTTAGATGATTTAGCATCTTGATCTCACAAAAGAATGGATCATCCCACACATCTCTGACTTATCTTTGAGCGATGTTGCTACTTCTAGATTCGCTTGAATCCAAACAAGTGCAGCTTTTGCGTAACATCAGGACATTTGTTAGGTTTCATAGTGTCAACAATAGGGATCATGGTTGATCCTCTCAAGGTTGAGGTAATAGTTCAGTTGCCTCCCCCACACACAATCCTTCAACTTCAGAGTCTACAAGGCAAGGAAAATTTTTTAAGGTGTTTCATCACCAACTATGCCAAGATCACAAAGGGATTTATGCGCTTACTGAAGAAAGACATTCCTTGTCATTTGGACGATGTCACTCAATGCTCCTTCAAAGCATTGAAACATGCCCTCACAATTTCCCCTCTGCTTTGGCCACCCAACTATAACAAAGATTTCTTATTATACTTGCCTGTAGCAGAGTCAACCATCCGCATGGTCTTAGTTCAGAAAGATGATTTTCTCTCAAAATATGTGATCTATTACCTGAGCCGAGGCCTCGTCGGACCAGAACTCAATTATTCTCATATCGAAAAACTTGCGTTGCCAGTATTCCATGTTGTTCAACGGTTCCATCATTATGTTATGTTTCACAATACCAGCGTCATTGTCATTGTGAATCTGTTTCAATACGTATTGACACGACAGGTAATAGGTAGAAAGATTAGTAGATGGATAGTCGTCCTCCAGGAATTTGACTTAGATTTCGTTTTGGCGAAATCTAAAAATTCACTGGTCTTCGCAGAACTTATTTCAAAACTTTCGGTTGAGTCAGGTGATGTTATGCTCGAAGAATCACCTATCAGAGGAGATATGTTTTTGATCACATCTTTGGATCCCTGGTATGGAGGTATACTTTTCTATATCCATACTTTGAAGTACCCCACCTCTGCTTCTCATGATGAGCATCGCCATATACTCCATCAGGCTAAGAATTATCTCATACTCGACGATACGTTGTATCGAAGAGGTGTAGACTGCATCCTGCATCGATGTCTCACTCATGCAGAAGTAGTTATCGTGCTTAACGATTGCCATACCGAAGCATGTGGTGGTCATTTGTGTGGGTTGGCAACAACCCAAAATATTTTACAAGTAGGTTACTTATGGCTGACACTAATCAAAGATTGTATCGAATTGGTCAAGCAGTGCCACCTGTGTCAGATCTTCTCTTGGAAGATGAGGGCACATCCCGCTCCCATGTTTCTTGTCATCACAGTTGGTCCCTTTACCAAGTGGGGGATTGATTACACTACATTAAACCCTCCTTCAGCAAGGGTGCACCGTTATATAATTGTCGCCATAGACTACTTCACGAAGTGGGTTGAAGCTATGCCAACGTTTAAAGATTATGGAGAGACTGCATCTCTCTTTTTATTCAACTAGATAATAGCAAGGTTCAGTGTCCTGAGAGAGATTGTCCCTAACCATGGCAGTCAATTTCAAAACCAGATGATGACCGAATTAAAATCAAATCTTGGGTTGTGGCAAGAACACTCATCACCCTACTACCCCCAAGAAAATGGTCAGGTGGAAGCGGTAAATAAATCTCTTAAGACAATCCTACAGTGAACGATCAACTCGGCCAAGTCAAATTGGCATTTGATGTTATACTTGGCATTATGGGCTTACCAAACATTTGTTAACACTACAATCAGTTTCTCACCTTTTCAACTCATTTACAGGCTGGAAGCATTCTTGCCTATAGAATGTCAGGTAAGGTCCCTAAGATTGGAAGTACAGTTATTGCCAGACACTTCTCAACTTGAAGAACGGTTATTATACCTTGAGTGGATCAATGAGCATTGTTGTGATGCGGCCCTGGCCAATGAGGCTCACAAACAAAAATTCAAGTCTCAGTATGATCGGTTCGTTCATCCTCGTATTTTCTCTGAAGGAAACCTTGTCCTGGTCTATGACCAAGATAAGGACCCCCTGGGGGCAGGCAAATTCAAACCCATGTGGTTCGAACCTTTCATCATAAAAGAGGTTCTTAAAAAGGGCTCTTATCGTCTATTTTACTTTGAGGGAAATTCTTTGGCAGAGCCTAGAAATGGGCTCTACCTCAAAAAATATTACTCGTAGGTAGGTCACCTTGGGTAACTTTTTGTAACATATGTATAGTCTTTATACTATTACTTTCTGGTTTCTTTTAATATTATGAACGTGTCGTTTTTGATATTATATTTTGTCACTGTGGCACATGTCAAGTGAATCTGAGGTGTTCATTGGGTACACAGACGATGCTAGCCGGCACACTCAGAGGCTTGCCTCCGCAGCTTGGGTAATTTTTACACCTCAGGGCCAGTTATTATCTTCTAGAGGCATATGTTTAGGCGACACCACAAACAATGTCACCGAGTACAGTGTAGTTATTAAGTTACTTTGTGATGCCCTGTCATTTGGTATCTCTCATCTTCGAGTCTATTTAGATGCTCAGTTGGTTGTGTCTCATTTAAATAGAATCTACCGTGTTCATGATCCAACTTTACACCGACGATTCTTTAGGGTACGTCTCTTAGAATGAAACTTTTATTATATTACATATTTTCATGTTCCTAGGAGATTAAACCAAGTTACAGATACTCTAGCTAATCAAATTTTAGACTGGCATCTCACACACATATAAAAAGACATACACATAAACATGTAAATACATTTTTAAAGGAAAATATGATCCATAAAGCACAAAAAGACATAAAAATCCATATATAATATCATAATCATCAGAGTACATAGGTGGACGCAAGCACCTCCAAAATATGACCAGTAACGAGTCATGGGGCTTATTCCCTTAAAATATATATATACAAGTAGAGATCTCGGCACGTGAAAAGTCTAGACTAACTAAGGTCAGGGCCTGTGGGCCCTGTTGTTATAATCAACAGTGTTTTCCAAATGTCGGAACATTCGAACCCACGTCCGTGGTGCCCCCACTACATGAGGCTACATAGATGGTGGCAGATCCTCAATCTCTGCCACGGGGATGGTGCGAGTGAGCGAGGTAAAATTTCGCTCAACTTGTCTCAAAACCCTCTCAGCCTCATCGACTGGAAGCTCTCCTATTGCTGCTGGTCCCCCTGTGGCGGCAGGTGCGGCCCCTGGTCGAGGATGACACTTGTTCCTCGCATAATTTTTAGGTCGCATTGGTCCCACATTTGCACACAATAGACACATATCTGTCAAATACTCTGTTATAAAAAAAATGAAATATATAAAAACAACATAAAAATTATATATGTTTAAAAAAAAAATGATGCAAACTTACCCATCCAACCTCGCTCCTCGCCTGGAGGTACAGGGATCTTGGGATCTCTTGAGAAATCAATCCCAGCATAGGGATAATCCTCTATGACTGGGATCTTCCGCAACAACCAAGAAAAAAAGTCATCATCAAAGGACTCATTGGTCCTTCCACCACCCTGTTGTGGCAACAACACTACCCATCTGCAAACCACAGGAAGAGAGGTTTGATGTTCTCATACCACCACTCGAGGACTGAAACTAGGAACTCTTTCAAAAAAGAAAGAGCATAGAATCGTCCCAAACCTGAAGTTCCTCTGCGTCCGCAACTAGTAATCTGTCAGTTGCCTCTTCATACAATCCAACAATGTAGTGCTCCAGTCAAATATCTATGCATTTAAGCATTGGAATGCACAGTTCATCTGTTCATAGTACGCCTGATGTAGAGTCGTAGAACCAGTCATCCACCCAATAAGCAACACAATCGCCCGTAGTGATAAATCAATGATCCTGCTTATTGGTACCTGTGAGCTTGATCGGTCTGTACCCACCTCACAATGAAGTCCTATCAGTTTCGATATAATGTGATGCCCAACAGGAAATGTCTAGAAATTGACTAGTTCCCCTCTCCTAGAGAGGCCAGTCAAAAAGTATATATCCTATGTAGTGGGCACTGGTGACTTCCCCTCTAGGATAAAAGCTTTTGCATCAGGGTGCCAATATTCAACCAAGGCATTCAATAGCCTAGGTTTTGCTCTCATGAAAGGACACAGAAATAACTTGAGCAAGCCACATTGCATTAACACTGCCACAGCATTAGGGTCTTCCCCAACTAGTGCACTAATATCTTTGTGCTCTCGTTCTCTCCATTGCACATACATCCTGCACATGGGAAAATTTTTAGAGGGTTAGGCTTTTCTTTTTAAAAAAAAATTTCACTCATTGGAGGGTCCACACGGGCTATTGTGATGACAATTGCGTGTACACGTGCTCTGACATCAGACAGAGCGAGTGTACACGTGGGTTGTCATAAGATAGCCTGCGTGGACCTAGGGCCAACCTTTTAGAGGTCGACAACCCCCAAAAAACCAAATTAAATGCATATTTAAAGAATTAAAAGGAAAAAGGAGGTAGTTTATACTTACTTGGTTCAGACGGATGGTCGTTTCGTCCACTGTAGCTCCTGGAATCACCACTTTTACCAAAGGGGGTTTTTTGTGCCAGAGTCAATTTCCAAATCAAAAACGGTGATAATGATATGCCAGCTTCTATTTATAGAATTTTTGGCCCTTTTTTGTCATTTTTTTGGCCCCCCTTATCATTTTCTCTAAATTGAAAACCATTTAGAGTGATTCAAGAGTTTCTATGGAAAGTTACATTCAGGTATCAGGACATTTTTTGGAGTTTTGGGTCACATTTGACGGTCAGTGGGAAAAACCTCTGATGGTCAACTTGAGCATATAGGTTAGGTTTCCACCCCTACTTTTGTATCTTTTTGTCTTTATCCATTTGCCATAGGATCGATCCCATCAGGTTGTGACACAAAAACATCATTATTTCTTTAGAAGTGTCACGATTTGGTGGTAGAGTTTACCATAACATGGATGCCCTAGGTAGATCCTGGTTGCATTATGGTGTCCATGTTGTCACTAATGATTGTAGGCTTGAGAGTCCTTTTATTTTTTTCTGATTACACATTTGAGCCTCATTTGCATGACTCTTGACCTCACCCACAGGACTCCCAAAACATAACGGGTTTTCTTTTAAGCCCTTTTTAGACCCTCTAAACATGACAATATTGTCGAGCGATCTTGTGGCTGTTCACGCTCATTAAACTGAAATTTGAAGTCACGTCTATCCAGCGGTACTTTACCCCTTTTTCAGTCCAGACGGTCAACTGTACGAACAAAGGTATACTCTAGAGGCTTCGCATCCCTAGAAGAGTACCCTCAGGTATAATTTTACCCCTTTTTCGGGACTGAGGGACTAAATTTACGAAAAAGGAACCCCCACGGAGTCCATAGTTAAGCTCTTTTTAGACTCCCTAAAATTGAAAAGATCGTCGAGTGACCTTATTCTTTCACACTCATTAAAATGGTCTAGAAGAACATTCCTGATAGAGTCCATAGTTAAGCTTTTTTCAGACTCCTTAAAAACGAAAAAATGGTCGAGTGATCTTTTCCTTATCACACTCGTTAAAATGGTTTTGAATAGACGTCTTGTCGGTGCTAGTTTACCCCTTTTTCGAACCAACTAGACTACCTTCAAAAAAGTTACCCCATTGGAGTCTCCTTTTACATTTTTCAGACTCTCTAAATATGAAAAACCACCGAGTTTACCTTCTCTGGGCTTGTTAAACTTACATCTAAGGATTTTACCATTGTGTGTTTTGTTAACCATGTTTTCATACCTATGTCTTTGGTCTAATGCCAGCTCCATGTTGCTCTCAACTAAACCATCTAAAGCATGCCTCATATGCAAGCCCTGTAGCACTTTGCCTCTGCGTCTTGACACCTTTGGCCCTAGGAGGGATTTTTCTTGAGTGTCCTTACTTTGAACATAAGTCTTTTCCTTGTGCCTCAAACTCGTATGTTTGTGACACTCATCCCTCCTTTATAACGTAACATTATTTTATTATTTTTCAATCATTCCAAAATTATTGAAAAAGACAAAAAAAAATCAAATATACCCCAAAAAGAGGAAGGGAAAAGTATTTTCTTTTTATTGGCAACACAATGAGTCTCCCTTGGACAAAGCACATCCTTTCGTTTGTTCGTCAACTCCTGGGTTTTAATATGACCTTAGGAATTTGTTCTCACTACATTGAGCTCTGCCCTCCTCTATTTGGTTACTCTTCCAAACATATGGAGAGTTTGTGTTGCCTCCTACCTCGTGAACTTATGTTAATACCATGCTGCCTGAGTCTCATCATTTGTCATGCTATTGTCTAAGGGAAGTTTTTACCAAGCCCGAGTCGACCCCTTTGCAGTTTGTCTCTTTCCCTCATTCCCGACCATCCTCAAAGTCCAATCAATTCTTTGTTCGAAATCAATGAAGCCTTCAGTCCAATCATCAAGATTCTCCAGTCCATGACCGACAAGTTGTCAAAGACCTCTGGGTAGTGAATTCATACACTCATATTACACTCCTACCCAAGTTTTGAAGATTCTGAAGTTGTTGCTCGAGCTCTAAAGACCTCATCTCCAGCCATCAGGCCTTGTCAGCTTCTAGAAGATGGATACTCTACATGTATATATTTTTTATTTAAAGATGTAGCTCCACTGTGTATTTCTCATGGATACACTTTATATAGTTATATGACATGGATCTACTATGTATTTGATTGGTAGCCATGATTTTATTTTATCCCAAGCATGGGAATGCCCCGCCTCGGTGAGACAATTATTATTTTGTAGATGACACCTCCTGATTTCTGGTCCCTGGGCTCACTTGTTCAGAACATCGGTGAATATTGTTAATGTATTTCATCCATCAAATGCTCTTCTTGTTGGGTATGTGTTATATTCTTTGCATGTGTGTGTCTGGGCACATCAGATATGACAACTACGTCTGATGATCCCTCGCACTAGTGCTCTGTTTGTGTCGTGTGTGTCGGGTGCTTTCCTAGGGGGGTCTCAGGGGGGGAAGGTATGCCCCCCCCTGGTTACGCGCAGCATTCGGCAATGGGCGATAGCCTGGGGAAGTGCCCCGAATTTTTTTTTTGGTCGGTTTTTGCTATTTTTAGCAAATTTTGCTATTTTTAGCGGTTTTGTAAATTAATCCTGGATTAAGGGATTAGGGTTTTGGTATCTACGAAATACCTAAAAACATTGTATATATTGTATGGTGAATGGTGAAATTTGATATAATGAATATAATAAATCTTTTCTTGGTTGAGGGTTTCCGGTATAAAATCTTTGTGTACACTATGTATGAGCCATTGATTAATTTCTGTCTTGCTTAAGAATCTATATGCATTGTTTTACTTCGCAGGTTTAAAACTTACATGTGGTATCAGAGCTCATTTTTGTCTTCATAGGGATGCCTTTGTTGTTGAGGGTTTGGCTCGGTCTTGATAGATCAAGTTTATCTTGGGTCTGTGATAAACCTGGGTTTAGTGGGAGATTTTGTAGTGGAGATTCGAGTATAGAAAGAGGAATGGTGAGCTCATCTAGAATCGAGATAGAGAAGTTCAACGGTAAAAACTTTGAGCTATGGAAGCTCAATATGGAGGACCTTCTTGTAGACAAAGAACAATGGATTGATGTGGACCCTAGTACACAGCCTACTGGTACACTATCTACTAGCACACAGGCTAT